>JACEIK010003156.1:0-64983 GCA_018107945.1 Datura stramonium
AAAAAAAAACACACATTCTTTGTTTGATGGTGGTTACTCATGGTAAAGTATGGTATCATTACTAAGTGTATCATGTTTGTTTTGATTGTTTCTTAAAATATATGGTATGGTTTAATTCCATGATTAGGTAATCATGAAAAATCTCACTTTATTAAACCACCAATTTTGGTGTAATCCCATTATTTTCTAATTTTTCTTTTCAATTATGCCCTTATGTAATATTACATAATCTTAGTTTATCCTTTATCCTATATTATTTAACTCCACTCAAAAATTCCATCCTATGCAATCTTCTAGGTTCAGTCTTCTCTTTTTCTAGGTTTGATTTTTTAATCTTCTTAAAAGTCTGCTTGCTTTTTTGTTGAAATCCGAGTACATTTATTTTGACCTATTTTTTTTAAAAAAAATAATTTTGTTAGAATTTTTATGAATTTAACAACTTAATCTATTTACAAGGCATAATGTCACGACCCAATTTAGGACTGTGATTGACACTAAGGGATAGAATCCAAAAGCAAGCCTTACCGGAATTCTACAGAAAATCGAGCAGAGTTTTCCCTGTTTTTTGGGTCTATCCAAAAATTTACCTATCTCAGAAATCACTAACACAACAACCCAAATCGCCCAACAGGCCATACTATTCATCAACAGTCTAATCAAAATGCAATAAATATTAACTTCATCTGCAAATACAGAAATAAGTCTAATACTAGTCTCGAGTTTATAATAACGAAAGAATACTCATGACTCTAATGAAATGACTATGGAGCGACTCTAAGAGTTCAAAAGGAGAGAGACCATAACAAATAAGTAAACTTCTTGCCCACGCGAAGCAATACAGGGCTCATCAGAAACTGTCAACTCGTATTCTCTAGTTAATAAAATCCTCACCAACGTCACCTGCAGTCTTTGAAAAAAAACTAGCGGGGAGTGAGTCGCTAGCTCAGTGAGTACAATCATTTTTATTGGGGACAAGTAAAAAAATATGCTAGTAAGATAATAAGAAAATATCATGAAATAAAATGTCCTTTGAGAAACGGTAACAATAATCACTCTTATCTGTTTCATGTAAGCATAAATCAATTAACCATTTGATAATAAAATTTGTAAATACTATCATATCAAATCTGATGTGTTGGGAGGTTTTCAAGGATGAATCATGTAATCGGTGTGGCTCCCTACTTGAGAGATAGCCAATAACTATATGCTAGTTCTACCTTCCCACTAGCGAGGGTTGTAACGGTAATCTGTAAATACAAGGTGCACCAGGTCTAACGAACCTGTCGTTAGCTACGGGATCCATCAAAGTCTACTCCTATTTATACTTTTCTTTGTAAAAAAAATAAATACTCGTATATAAATACTGTATAAAATATTTTCAACATAGTATAGGGCATTTAAATTCTCATCATATCATATACTTTTGTTTTGGTAATGAAAATCATATCTTAAATAACAATAAAACACATCTAGTAATAGTGAGAACTTCTAAAGTATCGATAAATATCTCCAATATATATTTTGATATCATATCAAGTAAAAGATTTGTCCCATATGCAATTTTAAAGCATTCTGTAACCCAATTTACTTTCAAAATCATATATAAATCATGTAAGTTATGAAAATACAATGTGCAGTAAGGTTACTACTCACCTCTCGATGCCAACTAATCAAAGCTCGACTCTCTATCGATCCAAACTGCTCAATTCGTTCATAAATCTATAATTCAAACGTAAGTTTCTCCGTTACCATCCTCTAACTCCATAATCCACTAAATTCAAATGATAAACGATCATGATTCTATTTGCTGAATCTTTATTTTGCTTAAAGTATCAATATATATTAAATCTACTGGCGTGTCTATTAAAATAATTCTCCATAACTTTCTTTGTTCCCAATATCATAATTTAACTCTAATTTATTAACATCATATGAAATAACCTTCTAGTTTAACCTTCTAGTTTATTTAAAAAGATTATACAATTTGCAGTGCTATATGTCTTTGTAAAACTTTATTGCCTATAATATTCTCAATTAAATTATTTAGATATCTAATTTCTGTAGCCAATGTAATTCCAATGAAACATGGGAGAGGAGATTAAACCTACCAGAAAACTTCTTAAGCTTGATATAAACAATAGTTGGCTCAAGCAGGAGACCTGTGGGGCGGTAGAGGTGCTCCTAGTGAGCAACATGAGTGGAGTGACTTATTTAATTTACCCGGGTAGGGGTCTGTAGATTGTTTGCTTGCTTGGCGCCATCCGACTTATGGGGGTTGGTATTGGCTCTTGCTTCAGCACTTGCATATCTATTTATGTGCTATATACTAGTTAATAGACAACAGTCCGTCAGCAGCCTACGTGTACGTCTCTCATCTCTATCAAGCACGTAAAGCTTGATTCAGTTTATATCAACTTCTTCAGATTCAGTTGTTCCCTGCAGAGAAATTTCCATAAAGTTATGCCCTTATTTTAATTTTTATATTTAGTTGCATTATTTCAGTTGTTTTGCATACTCGCACAATGTACCGACGCCTAGCAAGGCCAGACACTTGCCCTGTGTACTCATAGACGAGGAGGCGATCCCTCGTGATTCCAGCGCCAGCTATAGAGTCATCAGCTCCTGGTCATCCGGAGTCTGATTTCCAGAGGTAGCTCTTTTCCTTTTGATTTACAGTATGGGTAGGTCGGGGCCCTCGGGCTCCCGATCACTTCTATTGTTACTCATAGAGGCTTGCAGGATTGTGACATTATTCTGCCTCAAGCAGAGCTAGCTGTGAGCCGTGCAGTTGTTATAGCTGTTTAGTATTTGTTTTATGTTGGCCAGTGTGGGGCCATAGTTGATGGCAGTGGTGACCTTGCCGGTCACGTAGCTTTCGCTTTCCTATGTTAAGTTTCGTATGACTAGACAAGATGGTGGCCTTGTTTGGCCCGCATAGGTCTCCTTTGATATTAGAATGTCGGCTAGCTGTTGATGTTTTTCACAGGTGGCTATAGGCCCAGCTGGCCGGAGGCTGTGTTTACAGCCGTTATATAGCCCTTTGCTCTGCAAACCCGAGAGGGCTGGGCCACCCAGGCGTGTCTAGGCCCACCGTGATAGCAACAGGTCCTACTAGGGCACTGTGTGCCGCTCATACTCCCCAAGGCGGGGCTGACAAACTTGGTATCACAGCAGGTCGTGTCCTAGAGTCTGCAAGCCATGCTATGCAGAGTCTTGTCTATGGATGTTGTGCACCACATTCAATAGGCAGTGGAGGTCGCGAGGCATGATAGGATGGTTACTCTTCTTTTTCAGCCTATCTTATATAGAGCGGTACAATATAGGCTGAGTCCCTAAACTTATCGTATTCTTTGTCTACAGATAAGAATGGCAGACCAGCGACACCTCTGCCATGCGCGTAAGACTAGACACAACAGCAAAGAGAAGGCACCGCGCAGGATGCCTCAGCCTCAGACAGAGCCAACCCGATCTCGAGGGCGACAGAGGCTTCATCACAGCCCTCTCAGCAGTCCCCTCACATCAGGAGTTGCTGGGCACTACCCCCGCCCCCGGTAGCCCTGTGCCTTCTCGCCTAATGATCGTGAGGTTCGTAGTCGTAGCTATGCCGCACAAATGATGGCCACACAACGCGCCGCCACCTCGTGGCAAAGCAGAGCCTCAGTGGGCCGTGCAGTTCCAGGGTCAGGGAGTTTTTGGCACTGGGTCCCCACAGTTCACAGGGTCAGATCAGGCAGAGGACCCTCGTGACTTTCTAGACGTATGCGTAGAATTTTCCGGGTTATGCATGTGACCCTTCGTGAGTCAGTTGAGCTGGCAAGCAGCCGGTTGCGGGACATAGCAGTACTATGGCAATGAGAGCTGGGAAAGGTCCTGAGGAGAGATGTTACCCCTCCGACCTGGACCAGCTTCCGGAGGCCTTCCCGGACCGTTACTTGCCACGAGAGGATCTGGGCAGCTCCTGATGGATTTGCATCCGGAGCGTGGGGCGAGGAGCGATTGAGTATGCTTTGGCGCTTGACTCCCTAGCCCCTTATGCTCCAGCATTTGTTGATACTAAGCCAGCTAGAGTTCACAGATTTATTATGGGTCCGAACCCTGGAATATACTGAGGAATGTATGACGGCTACGTTGTGAGAGGATATGGATATCACTCGAGCACAGCCTTTGCTCAGACTATTGAGGGTCTTAGGATAAATGGCAACAGAGTAGTAGACAGACCAGTCAGGAATAGCACCGCAGAGATAGATCAGATGATATGCAGAGGGAAGTTCAGAGAGGACCCGTGCCAATACTATCGACAGCCCCCTAGACCCCCACCTCCACCACAACAGCGAATGTAAATGAGGTAGATTTGCTCTGCCGAGGGCACCGTGAGCCTCGGCAGCGCTCCAGAATGTGAGATTCCCTGCAGCAGAGAAGGGAGAGCAGAGCAGGTTCAGAATTCTCACCGGCTCCTTATTGCAATCGACCACACGCTCGGAGCTTGTGGATATGGCCTCGGGTGTTATATTTGTGGGCAAGAGGGGCATCGTGGATGAAAGATTGAACCACCAGAGGGCAGGAGGGCAGACAAACAGACAGGGGATCCGCAGGGCCAATGAGCTCCAGTGAGCTCGGCAGGGCGTAGGCCCTCGGCTCAGCAGGCAGAGGCCGAGGGAGATTAGAGCTTCCAGTTCAGGTACGAGCTCAAACCGTACTTATGCACTACCAGTGGGAGACATGACTCGAGGCGTCTCCGTGATGTAGTAACAGTACGATGACTATCTGCTCATGCCCTGCTTCTATACTGATTGATCCAGGATCCACTCTATCATATATTACCCCATTTGTAAGTACGGAAGTTTAATATCGCACCAGAGTTATTACAACAGCCCTTTTTAGTATCCACCCTCGCTGGTGACTCTATTGTAGCTAGCACTTACGAGGGGTGTACAGTGAGGTTGCTGATCGCCGACTACCGTAGATCTGGTAGAGTTAGAAATGATAGACTTCGATGCCATAATGGGTATGGATTGGTTAGTGCCGTGCTATGCCATCGTAGAATATTGACCAAGATGAACCGATTCCACTTTCCAGAGAGGCAAGACGAGTGGAAAGGTAAAGACAAATTACGCTAAAAGGTAGGCTTATTTCCTACCTTCAGGCAAGGAAATTGATAATCAAGGGATGTATTTACCACCTAGTCAGAGGTTCAGGATGATCGGGCAGAATCTCCGACACTCCAGTCTGTTCCGGTGGTGAACGAGTTCCTTGATGTGTTTCCAGATGAGTTACTCCGGCATTCTTCCGTAAAGGGAAATAGATTTTGCTATTGACGGTTACAGGCACTCAACTTAATGATTCCTCCCCTATCGTATGGCTCTGCGGAACTCAGAGAGTTAAAGGAGCAGTTGAAAGATTTGTTGACAAAGGTTTCATCAGGCCGAGTACTTCACCATGGCAGGCCGCCTATTTGTAAGGAAGAAAGATGGCTCGCTCCGTATGTGTATAGATTACTGGCAGTTGAATAAAGTTACAGTGAAGAATAAGTACCCGCTTCCAGAATAGATGATTTATTTGATCAGTTACAGGGAGCCAGATACTTTTCCAAGATTGACTTGCGGTCCGGATGATTGACTTAAGGTTCGAAAGTACGTGAAAGAGATATTCCCTAATGGCGTCAGACCCGATATGGACACTTTGGAATTTCTAGTTATGTCTTTTGGGCTAATGAATGCCCAACAATATTTATGGACCTGATGAATAGTATTTTCAGACCATACCTGACCCGTCTGTGATAGTGTTTGTTGATGATATTCTGGTATCGTTCTGCTGCATCACCAGCTCACTTGCGACAAAGGCTCCGCATCCTAAGGACCGCCAGCTATATGCCAAGTTCTCCAAGTGTGAATTCTGGGCTTAACTCAGTAGCCTTTGGGGCACATTGTGTCGAATGCTGGTATACAGGTTGACACGCAGAAAATAGAAGAAGTAAAATGTGGCTCAGGCCTACTACTCCGACTCGAAGTCCAGCTCTGGGATTAGCCGGATATTACAGGAGGTTTGTTGAAGGGTTCTTCTACTATAGCGACACTTCGACCAAACTGACGCAGAAAGAAGCAAAGTTTCAGTAGACAGAGGCATGCTAGCAGAGTTTCTAGGAACTGAAAGACAGATTAACTCCGCCCCCAAAGAGTTAGCATTACTTTAAGGTACAAAAGGCTATTCGGTGTATTGCGACGCATCAGGCCTCAGGTTGGGTTGCGTGTTGATGCAACATGGTAAAGTGATTGTGGCTATCCAGACAGCTGAGGAAAAATGAAAAGAACTAATTCTACCCATTTGACCTGGAGTTAGCCAGCAGTTGATCCACGCCAAAGATGTGGAGAAATTACTTGTATGGCGTCCATGAATATTTTCACAGATCATGTAAGAGCCTACAGTATATCTTCACCAGAGGGAGTTGAATTTACGACAGCATCGTTGGTTGGAATTGCTAAAAGATTACGAGGTGATATTCCGTACTCACCCGAAGAGCCAATGTTGTAGCAATGCTCTGGACTGTAAGTCCATGGGGAGTTTGGTGTATTTGCAAATGAGAAGCGGGAACTGGTCAGGAGATACATCAGTTAGCTAGCCTAGCCGTTCTTGTAGCAGAAACAGAAGACAATAGAGCGGTAGTCCGGAACACCGGCCTGTCATCATTAGTGGTGGTAGTAAAGGAACGCGTAATATGAAGATCCCACCCGATTCAAACAAGGACTATATTCCAAGTGTGGGAAAGCACCAGATTTCCATGTAACAGAGGATGGAGTGCTGCGTTGTAAAGGCCGTCTCTGTGTTCCAGATGTTTCCAGGCCTCCGCCAGTAAATTATGAACGAGGTACATTGCGCCCCGCTACTCTCTTCACCCCGACGCGACGTAAGAGTGTACCAGATATCAAAGAGACCACTGGGTGGCCAGTATGAAAAGAGAAATTGCTAAATTTTGTAGTCTGTGTCCTAACTGCCAACAGGTGAAAAAAGCAGAACATCAGAAACCAGGCGGGTTAACTCAGACATAGCTGTGGCATCTCTGAAATGGGAAGTAGTGAATATGGATTTTGTAAAGTGGGATTACCTGCACAGACATGTACACATTCTATAAGGGTGATAGTCGATAGATTGACAAAATCACCATTTCCCGCCAAAGGAGAGAAGCTACTTTTTCTACCGAAGATTATGCCGAGTTGTATATCCGAGAAATAGTCGCTGTGATCCTGAAAGTGCCGGTATCCATTAGTTTTACAGAGGAGCACGCTACGACTAGATTTTGGCAGTCATTTTAGAGAGGTCCGGGTACGCAGATTAATTTGAGACCGCATTCCACCCTTTGCTGCATGGACAAAGGAACGCACCATTCGGGACAAATAAGACATACAGTGTGTAAAAGTAGATTTTGGTGGTAGATGGAATGAGCATTTGCCCTAATCGAGTTTGCTTATAATACCACCATCACTCAAACTATCTAGATGGCGCCGAGGCATTATACTGCAAATGCAGTGATCGCCGGTTGGCTGGTTTGAAGTAGGAGAACTGCTGATTGGGCCAGACATTGTTCAGCAGTTTGGAGGAGAAGGCAAAGCTTATCAGAGAACGCCTACCGACTGCAAAGAGCCGCCAGAAATCATATGCAACATAAAGTGAAGTGGTAAAACTCGAATTGAAGTGTGAATGATCGGGTATTTTTTGAAAGTGTCTGACAGGTGGGGAGTGATTCGGCAAGAAAGGTAAGCTCAGCCCAAGATTTGTCGGGCCATGTACCAGATTCGTCAAGAATAGGCCAAGTGGCATATGAGTTGAACTTGCCTCCAGAGTTAACTGCTCACCCAAGCCTTTTCATGTATCCATGCCGAGGAAATGCATAGGAGACGCATCCAGAGCAGTCCCAGTCCGTAATATCCGTGTTATAGAAGAGCTGGCCTACGAAGAGGTTCTAGTAGTTATCCTAGACAGACAGATTCGCAGATTGAGAATTAAAGATATTGGGTGTCTGTCAAAGTACTGTGGCGTAACAGGAACCGAGAGGAGATGACATGGGAGGCGGAGAAGATATGAAAACCGCATATCCTCACTTGCTCCCAAGCATAGCCAGTCAAGAGGTATGTTAGTATTGTTACTTATTGATCACGGGCAAAAATAGCATGCCCGTGGTACGCTTTATAACTTAAATTAGTCGTGTTTATCTAAGTTATTTTATACATTTTCATGTGATTTTATATGAATGTGAAGATATGTGCTAACCAACATGATTAGCCTTTGTTTTGTAGGTTTTTATGACTTTTGAGGAGCTAATCCATGAGTTGGTGAAGGCAGAGGTTTGGAAACGGGAATGAACACGCGAACGTCGGCAAAGAGGAGGCACAAAACAGCCCACCTGCGCGCCGGCACGTGCGCCACGGCAGGAAGGCTGGCGCACGAACAGTCGGCCTGCATGGTAAGGTACACCAGGCAGGCTGCGTGACAAGGAGGAGCTGGGACCCACGCTTCAAGCAAAATGCGCGCCACGCTGCCAACGCGGCAAGGTGCTGCCGAGGCCGAATTTCGCGATTTCCAGAGAGCTTTCGTGTTGCTCTCCGTGTCACAGCGGCAGTGCTCCGCGATACAATCCGCGGACACGGAGCCGCTCCACGACAGTTAAATTAAGAACGCTCTCCATTTACTATAAATAGGACCCTTAGCTCCTAATTCCAGCGAGGTCACGATTTATTCTGGAAAACTGCCTAGGAGTGAAGGGAAGGGAGAACTCATCTAGGGTTTGTCAAATTCCCCTTCTCATCTACCAATCTCGTGTAAGTATGTAGTTTAGGAGTATATTAATAGTAGTGTAGAGTAGTTTTATGAACATGAATGGTTAGAACCCTTCCTCTAGGGCTAGCCATAGATTATGATTGTGATTTTTATGAAATTATTTTGGAATTAAGTTATTGATTGTTGTTTTGTCTTGCATTCTGAATTATTGGTTGTTTTTATGGATTGATCACTATGAAAGATATTTGTTATCTTGCAATAGCTTGAGAAGGCATTACTCTAGTCGACATGAGAATGTGAGGAGTATGATTGTAATCTCGGGAGAGATTCTGTGTTTGGATAGAAATATACCTAACACCGTGCTTGGTTGACAATAATGGGGTTAAGGGAAAGACCAACTTGGGATGTCACATCACCATCAAGAAGTAGTTGTGAGGCTAAGGAGTTAAATGGCTAGACGACTAAAGTCCCTAACTGTTTCCCGTAAACCACAACATAATGATTGCCCGCGACTAGAAAAAAATTTAACCTCGCTCACAATGATGCAGTGAGGCTAGATTGCCTTGTTTAGAGGCTCGAAAGACTAAGAACATGCAATTCTAATTATGTGAAATAATAATTGATAGTTCCCATGCTTATTCCATTGCAAATCGTATTATCGCATGATTATCTGGTTTTAACTCTATGTTGCTCCTACGTACTTTCAGAATATTTCGTTGACCCAAACTTAGACTTAATTATTCTTCAATCGAAAATGTCTATCACCAACACTTTAGATATTTAAGATCACACTAGACATGGATAGTTAGAGGAATGGGTCCAGTCCCTGTGGGTTCTACAATCCGGTTCTTAAAAAGAGCCACTATATTACTTAATGACCCGTACACTTGCGGACGCTCGATGTGAAAAGAGTCGCCAAACTATGGGCACTCGATGCGGGCTACGTCATTTATGCAGTGCTTTTATAATATATATATATATATATATATATATAAGTAAAATGATCGATCTTAATTTGTCTTGTGAATAGTATAGTATTGTGTGGAGTACCTGTATTGAACTTTTCTGCATTTCAGGTTTTTGGGATAGTCCATATTATAGGGGAAACTCTGCCGAATTTTTCTAGAAAAATGCTGAGTAAATTGGAAAGTCCTATGGATAGAAGTCTACATTCGAGGACGAATGTTCTAAAGGGGGAGAGAATGTTACACCCCGTAAAATTTCCAACACATGGGGATGGCCTATTCTGCATGTTGGTTAAGAGCTTAGAATGCCATATGCTAGAAAAAGGCCTGGGGAAAGACGTCGGACAAGGCCAAGACGCGTCGCAAGGCAAAATGCGACTTTATAAATCGTATTCCTGAATGCGATTTATAGTGACAATTATATATATGCCTCACTTTGGTTTATTTCCTAACATAGCATAATTTCCAAAGAAAGAGCGAGAAAACAGAGGGAGGACGAAGGTTATTATAAAATATCGCCCGATTACGATGTCAAAGGTAGTCCAAATCCAAATTAACCTCAAAACAGGTATTTAGCAAAGAGGGAGCATTCCTACGGATTTTGTTTTCATAAATACGGCTACGAATCGTCGAGCTAATGGACTAAGGTAAGTAGAATTGCTCCAAACTATGTCTATGTGCTCCCTAGCCAAAGTGAATACTTCTCCTTCTGGACTGAAAAATAACAAGTTTTCGACTGCTTGATAAGCCTAAGTTTAGGCTATGAATTATATTGAAAGTGACGTCGTCCTTTTAATAGTGTTATATTTAGTATTAATTGACGTGTATATGAATGCATGTTGGGAGAATCAGCTGGAGTACTGACCGAGCCTCGTCCAACAGTTGGATAACTGAGGTTAAGGTATGTAGCCAGTTTCTTCGGCAAGCAACTCATACGTAAATACAGTAGACTATGAATTGAACTCTCGAGTTGAATGTTGAGTTTTGAGTAAGTTCAGTAAATCTGGTTTGCGTTGCCATATCGTACTCAGTTCGAAAGTTAGTAAAGCATGCGCCAAAGGGCAAGTTAGCATTCCAGATTCAGTATAGCCTATTGTATGATTAGCAAGCATGTTGTAGAATAAAAAAGAAACAGATTTTCAGAATAAAAGTTAGTAAAGTAAAATCGATAGACAGATGGGCTTTTATGGCTACACTAGCCATTCAGAAAGATGAGATATTGGCTACAGATTTAGCCATTCAGACAGATAGTATCCTAGCTACAGATTAGCCAAACAGTTAAATAAAGATTTCCGAATCAAAAGATAATCAAGAAGAATCAGATAATGCAAGAAGAGATCAATAAGAAATCAGATTGTGATAGTCTTTTTCAGTTATACATGCTTGCTATTTATATGTGCCATTTGTTTGTTGAGACTTGATGTGGCGAGGGCATCTATTGGAGCGTCCTCGCTGCCCCCGGGTTGGTAATCGTGGCCGCCACTGAGCGGGCTGGGCCGATATTACCCAAAGAGTGGCATGTCATTCCCGCTTGACGAAGATGGGGATGAAGCTTTCCCCATATCATTGATAGCACTCAGTACAGACAACCCTGTTGAGCAGTGTCCAGGGTACTGTTCAGTATAGATATTCCCTGTTGAGTTGTGTCCAGGAATAGATACAATGTTGGCGTATAGCCCCTCGTTGAGCAAAGTCTAGGGAAACAGACCCTATCTGTTACAGATACAGTACAGGAGTCCCTGACTCAGACACGATTATTTATATCGATGGCCAAGGCCCGAGCCGGAGACTTAGGGGGCCGGCAGAGGTGCTCCTAGTGAGCAAATTGGAGGGAGGACTTATTTTTGGCCGGTTTTGACCCGGTAGGGTATTAGATTGTTTGCTTGCTTGGCGCCATCCGACTTATGGGGGGTTGGTATTGGCTCTGCTTTGCTACTTCTGTATATCTATTTATGTGCTATATACTAGTTAATAGACAAACAGCCGTCAGTCGATAAAAGTACGATTCTCATTTCTCTATCAAGATGCAAAGCTTGATTCAGTTTATATCAACTTCTTCAGATTCAATTATTCCCCGCCATACAGAATTGCTAGTTGTTCATCTATATTCAGTTGTTTTCAGCTGTATTATTTCAGTTGCTTTGCATACTCAGTACTAGCGATATCGACGCCTGGTCGTGAGATTTGCCTGCAGGTACTCATAGACGAGGAGGTGATCCCTCGTGATTCTAGCCAGCTATAGAGTCATCAGCTCCTATCATCCGGAGTCTGATTTCCAGAGGTGTAGCGCTTTTTCTTTGATGCCAGTGATGGGCAGTCGGGCCCTATCCCGATCATTTCTATTGTTACTCATAGAGGCTTGCAGATTGTATATACTATCTCCTGTGGTCAGTTGAGCCGGTCGTGTGAGGCCGTGCAGTTGTTATAGCTGTTTAGTATTTCTGTTTTTATGTTGTCCGTGTGGGGCCATAGTTGATGGTAGTGGTGACCTTGCCGGTCACGTAGCTTTCCAGCTTTTCCCTATGTTAAGTTTCAGATGACTAGACAGCATGGTGGCCTTGTCGGCCCGTATAGGTTCCTTGATAGTAGAATGTTTCTGGCTAGCTGTTGATAAAGTTTTTCACAGTGGCTATAGGCCCACTATGAGGCTGTGTTTACGGCCGTTATATAGCCCTTGTTTCGTAAACCCGAGATAGAGCTAGCCAGCACCAGATGTGTCTAGGCCCACCAGATAGCAGTCAGGGTCCTACTAGGGCACCAGGATGCCAGCCATACCCCCAGGGCGGGGCGACAATACCTTATTCAATGATTTCTAGGCGCCGAGCAATTCCAACCCGGTCAATAATTTTTACCAATTTGTAGCCCTCACGCCGAGAAAATGAGGCCATTTCAATACCAATAATCGGCAAAAACAATATCTTAATATAATTGACTATAACTTCAACTTCAATTAATTCAGCTGAAAACTCACCAATTATCGAGAATTTAGAAGGTAGAATTTCTTATCGATTGCATGTAGCCACTTAGGACTCAATATAAAATAAATTCAACAAGCTTTACTTGGTGAGGTTCCATCTTACCAAGAGAATTTTCACAAATAACCTGCAGCGATGCTTTCGTAGGCCTAGAACTCATTATCCAAGGAGAATTTGTTTAGACGAGTTTGACGGTAATTCGAAGAAAATTGATGAAAACTTAGAAACTCCCTTCGTATGGATGAGCCTCCTTTCGTTTTTTAAAAATGTTTCAAAATGAATTTGAAACCAAGGATTTTATATATATAGGAGGCCACCGGAAGGGGGGTATATGACGCCCCCCATCGCGCTGTGTCCATGGCGTGACGCACCAGTGCTTACGCCGGCAAACTGCACAATGCCGCGCCTAACATGCCCATCTTCCCGGTCCCGACCTCCGTCCTTTGACGACACTCTTATGCGTTCACCCCTTAGGATATGTTATAGGCCAGAAATTCAATGTACATGTGCATACGACGATCGTACTATAGAAATTTACTGGGTGTAACATCATTCCCTTAGGAACATTCGCCCTCGAATGTAGCTCCTCGCTCAAAAGACCTAAGCCTTAACTATAAACCGCTTCCTCTCGTAGTTCATCCTCAAATGTAGTCTTCAGGCTCATAGGATGCTATAACCAACTATCCCACAACATAAAAGTGAATAAACCAAATAGTACTAGTTAAATATAAGCAATAAGGTAACATTTGAATAACAAGCTCACCTCAACTGTATAATCCGGCCGGTCCGGAATAGGTGAGGGTATTAGGCCTCATGGTTTTCTCGCCTTCCCAGGTCTTTTACATTTCTATTCCTCCATAAGACTTTAATGGAGGCTACGTCTTTAGTTCTCAGCTCCTGAACCTATCTATCAAGTATAGCAACTGGAGTCTCTTCGTAGGCTAAATCTTTAGTAACTCGTACATCCTCGACGGAACAACCCCGAGACGTCCCCATGCACTTTCAAGCATTGAAACGTGGAAGACTAGATGAACAGACTTCTAGCTCTAAAGGCAGTTCTAACTCATATGCCACTTGGCCTAATCTCCGGAGGATCCGATACGGGGCCAATGAACCTAGGCTAAGCTTGCCCTTCTTGCCGAATCTCATCACGCCCTTCTTCATCGGTGAAACTTTAAGAAATATCCAATCATCAATATTGAATTTCAAGTCTCTACGCCGCACACGGAATAGGACTTCTAACGACTCTGGGCTATTATCAAGCGTTCTCTGATGTTTCATATTTTTTTTCTAACCGATGATCATATCAGTCCGATCAACTCGGCGTCACCTTACTTCAAACTGTGCTTCTATGTGGACCTCGCACTGCCTGTATAAAGCCCTTGGCAAGGCTCCATATGAATAGCAGAATGATAATCTATTATTGTATGCAAATTCAATAAGGGATAATGCTAGTCCTACTCCAAAATCTAGCACACACGCCATAACATGTCCTCGAGCATCCGAATGGTGCGCTCTGCTCGGCCGCTTGTCTGGGAAGAAAAGTTGTACTTGAATTAACTTGTGTCCCCAAACTTTCTAAAATAATTGCCAAAATCTAGCTGTAAATTGTGCCCCTCTGTTAGAAATGATATATGTTGGAACACCATACAGTTGGACTATCTCTTTAATATATAACTCGGCATAATTTTTGACTGAGAATTAGTCTAGACTGCAGGAAGTGAGCTGATTTCTGTCAACCTATCAACAATAACCCAAATAAAGTCAAATTTGCGTCTGTTACGGGGTAGTTCTGTCATAAAGTACACATTAACTACCTCCCATTTCCACATAGGTATAGCGCTTTTAGTTAGTCCACAGGTTTCTGATATTAAGCTTTTACCTGCTGACAATTAGGATACTGTGCTACGAATTCGGCTACACCTTTCTTCATCCAGGCCACCAGTATATTTCTTTATGTCATGGCACATCTTCCATCGAACCTGATGAAGAGAGTAATGAGATAGTGTACTTCCCCATGATCTCGGCGGAGCTCGCTACATCTGGGATACAGTCGGCCTCTAAATCTCAATAATTCCCCGTCTCCTATTAACTCAAGACTGGGATAATTCACCCTGCTGATCATTGTTCCCGAAAGGCACCAGATTAGGGTCCTCGTGACTGCCACTCTTTGACCTCTAACTAGGGATATACTCATATTTTGAATCACAACCCCATTGTCCTCGAGCTCACTAATTCGTGGGACCGGCTAAACCAAGCAACTGTTGAGCCGAGCCATATTTCTCATTTCCTCTTGGCCTCAATACGAAAATACCTATGGATATGCAGCTAAGGGCATCCGCTAAAATATTAGCCTTCCTAGGTGATACAAGATGTTCACATCATAGTCTTAGCAATTTAGCTAACGACACCGGTCGTAAATTCAACTCTTTCGTGAAAATGTACTAGAGGATTTTATGATCAGTAAAAATATCCACATGCACGCCATATAAATAATGCCTCCATATTTTTAAGTGTGCTGGAATGTGAACCACTACAGCTAACTCCAAATCATGGGGTAGTTTTTCATGCTTTCTTTAGCTCTCTTGAAGCATAGGTAATTACCTTGTCGCAAGGCCGCATCGCATCTTAACCCAACGTATTTCAGCGTCACAATATACAACATAACCCCTCTGAACCCTCTGGTAAGGGCAATACTGGTGGCAACAACTATTTTTCAACTCCTGGAAACTCAGCTCACAAGCCTTAGTCCACTGGAATTTGGCTGCTTTCTGAGTCAACCTGGCCAATGGGTAAAGCCATAGGGTAGAAAATCCTTCCACAAATCTTCCGTGGTACCCAACTAACCCTAGAAAATTTTGAACTTTAGTTGGAGTTGGTACTAGGCCAAGGTGTACACCGCCCTGATTTTCTGTGGAGTCAACCTGAAGGACCGCATTTGATATTAATATGGCCTAAGAAGGCTACGAAATTCAACCAAAACTCACATTCAGAATTTGCATATAACTCGGCGTCTCTCGAGGATCTGAAGTACCATCCACAAATGATCTCTGTGTCCATCTTCTAAGTGAGTGTACGCCAGAATATAGTCAATGAACATAATCACAAACAAATCTAAAATGATTCGGTAGTGCATATGTGCCATCCTGACTGCTTCCCGAACTAGATGCCCCCGATATACTCGCCCGCCGACTCACTGAGGTCGGGCACTTACAGAAGCCGGAGCATATGAACCTCTCGAGGATCTATTTGTTGGTCCCGATCACCCTCGTGTCTAGTCAGACAATACCTGATTATATGTTCCTCCTATCCACAGGGAATAATACAGAACTCACCGACTCCCGGATGTTGCCTCTATGATGTGCATCATCAGAATGTGTACGGTTGGTCCTGACCGACTGACTCTTTGTTGCTACGAGCGTACACTCGTGAACTTTTATTGGGACCTGACTGTCCACGACAATTTGACCTGCTGCCATGATGCTGCTGAAATGGGGGCCTAGGTGGCCTACCCGATAAATGAGGCCTAATCCACCCCGAAAGTATACAGTCTAATCCTCCGACGCCGCTCCCGACTCCGCCCTATCAATCGACAATGACGCTGTCTGATTTCCCTTTATGTTCTAAGCAAAGGCTTGAATCTGTAGATATTCATATCTTTCACAGTGTGGCTGTAATGCAATATTCCATATATATTCTGGTGCAAGTCTCATAATAAACCGGGTACTCTCGCTAGCATAGTATCAACAAATGCAGCGCATATCTGGCCAGGAATCAATATTAATGCATCTTCTGACACTCATCTTCCATGCTCCAAATGTAAAAACTTCTCTACTCTGCCTCTCGGACCTCTCGGGGCAAGTAGTGGTCTTGTGAAAAAGCTTTAGAGAAGCTTAGGCCACGAGGTGGGGTGCATCTCTACCTCTGTGAATCTTTCCCAACTCTTGTACCACAAAACTGCTACCTCTCGCACTGAAACACCGCTAACTCAACCGATTTTGTGGATGAGGCATGCATGACCCTGAATATCCTCTCGTAGCTAATCTCTTGAAGTTCTGGGGTCCTCTCTTCTACTTCCGCTCTTGTAAACTATGGAGACTCAAAGCAAGAAACTCACGAACTCTGGCCCCTAGTTGGATCGACAATAGCTGGTATTACTGGCTGAGGCTATCGCTGGGAAGCCATCATCTAAATTAACATATAAACTACACTCCTAATCTCCCGATACGATGACACAGTGGATGGCCGGAGGTGGCACCGGTATATCTCGCGCTTCTCCTGAGGGCTCTTGGTGGCGGAAAATGCTGGAGATTTTGAGGTGATGGGTTCCCTATTGCCTCAGATCAGGCCAACTCGACTGGGGCCCTGACTAGTGTCCTCTCCTACCGCGACATCTAGCTCACGACCGCCCCAAGGGGGCCTCCTGCCGTACATCAGACATCTCTATAAATAGGTAGAATAACGTTTAAGGAGTTACCCTATACAACATAGCTCTATATAATGACTTGAGGATAAAGGAGGGTAACCACACTATTGTTCCTTGTATCCTCCTATGTATAGCATGTGGTGCATAACAAACCCATAGAAAAGGCTCTACTTGACATGACTCGCAGACTCCCCGGGATCCGCCGCTTCTGGATACTGGCTTGTCACGTCCACCTTGGGAGGCATGATTGGAACCTAGTGCAAACCTGGGACCTGGATTGAATCACAGGCATAGGCACCTATGGTGCTAGAAAGCAACTCAAAATCAAAAATCACAAGCTATACCTTGACTGTAAACACAACCTTAGCCGGCAAGGTCACGTAACACTTGTAAAAGAAAAAGCTAACCAGCAATGAAAAGACGATAAAAGGGATCCTATGTGGGCCGACAAGACCACCATGCTGTCTACTTATAGGTGAATGCAAAATAGGCAATCATGCTCATACTATGGTCAAAAAGGCCAACAGCGCCTACACTAGGCCCCACACAGCCACCACGTAAAAATATAATATACATAGGCCCCATACGGCCAAAAACATCTAACAACTGGAGAAACTGTAGTCATAACCTCTAAGAGTGGAATAATGGTCGGGACAGTGGCCCAGGCCTACCTATAAACTACACAACAAAAGAACAAACCTTCTTCTAACTATCAACTCCAAGAGAAAAGGAGTTGACTAAACTGTTGACTCTGAGTGATAGCTAGGAAGGTCCTGGATCACGTCTGACCGCACTTGTAGGTAAGTAATGAAGCGCCCCAAGATGGGTGTCAGTACAATATATACCGGGAATATGTAAGGCAGTATTGAAATCAATAAAGCTAATAAAAGGACTCGAAAAAGTAATCAATAAGGAGAATAAGATTTTAACCCACATAGCTTCACAATTCAAAAATATAACTAGCAAGTATAAGCACAAACAAGAATCTAATCGCCCCTATGAGCGTGGAAGGTACAATCAACACAGAATAACCTACCTCGCCCCCATAAGCCCCGACAAGTAAAAACAATGCTCACTCCTCACATCCGGGCTCACAAGGTTTGTAATCATACTGTAACCCAGGAGTACTCTTCCTTTGAAGCGTATCCGAGCCCGATAGGCTCCTGTTTCCGGCTACTGTCTAGGCCCGCAGCTCGCAGTCTCGTGTCTCGAGCCGTCTCGGGTCTCAGAATCGTGTTCGAGCTCCTTCGAATCCTGTAATTGTATCTGGAGTCGTTTGGGCTCCTGTAACTGTATCTAAGCCGTCTGGGCTCCTTGTAACTGTATCTGAGCCGCTAGCTCCTGTAACTGAATTTGAGCCATCCTAGCTTCTATAACTCCGGACCCCGAGCCTTGGATCGACGTATGGGTTGTGATGCCACAGGCATATGATCTAGAGGTGACTAGACCTCAATACGACCCTTATGGCCTCAGTCTGGTCCTTCATCATATTTTCTCCTTACATAGCCCCATAGGTTACAAAACACCAAAGAATCCAAATTTATCTAGAGATCAAGCTAACTAGAGTTAACTCGACGAGGCTTGCTATGTCATCATTGTCGTCTCGATTCTAGCAGTAGCTAACCACAATAGGTTTACTCTAGAGTACTATAGATAAACAGGTTGTATTAAATCTACGACGAATGTAACTTGCCGAAAAGGGATAGCTTTAACATACCTTATTCGCTTATTTAGGCGCCGAGCAATTCCAACTCCGGTCAAGCATTTCACTAATTTGCAAGCCCTCACGCTGAGAAACGAGGCTATTTCAATACTAATAATTAAAACAACAATATCTTTCAATAAAATTGACTATAACTTCAACTTCAATTAATTCAACCAAAAACTCACTCACCTCCTCGAGAATTTCTAAAAGGTAGAATTGCTTACCTATTGCCTGTAGCCTCTTATGACTCAATTTAAAGCAAACTCGGCAACCTTTACTCGGCAGATTTTCGTCTTACTGAGAAAATTTTCCATGAAATAACTCTGCAGCGATGCTTCTCGTAGACCTAGAACTCGTTATCCAAGGCTACTTTGTGTATAGATGAGTTTGATGGTGTAATTCGAATAAAATTGATGAAAACTTAGAAACTCCCTTTCATGTGGACGAGCCCTCTGTTTTTTAAAAATGTTTCAAAATGAATTTGAAACCAAGGATTTAATATATATAGGGAGGCTACCGTGCAGGGAGTGTGGCGTGCCCCCCCATCACGTTGTGTCCATGGTGCGACGTGCCGGGCTTGCGCCTCGGCAAAGCCGCGCAATGCGACTCCTAGCCTAGATCCCGGCCTGTCCGTTTGATGACACGCTCGTGCGTTCACCCCCCGGGCCTTATCCCAAATGTGTTATAGGCTAGAATTCTCAATGTACATGTGCATACGACAATCGTACTATGAAAATTTACATGGTGTAACAGCTTCTATTGGAATTGTAGCTTTGCTATCACTACAGTTTGTTACTTGTAGTTTTACCCTCAACACCACCTCTCTTTAGCATGCCTAGCAAACCAGTTTAATTCTGCAATAGTTGATGCTAGACTTCTATACGTAGAGTCAATAGAGCTCGATATAGTTATTTGCTTTTTTGACTAGCAGGATACTAATGAGTCTCCTATATTAACTAAAAAAAATTAGCAATTAGACTTGAGTATGGACAAGCAGCCAATGGTTAGCACTGTATAAATATAGTAACATTTTCTCGAGCCCCGCTCGGGTAGTAGAATGCCCCGACTCACCCAATTTTTGATATGTTTGATAATCTTTGAGCAACATCCATATGAAATTTCTTAGGTTGTTAGGTATTGGCTAAGAGTTAAGGAAACTGAATGATATGTCCGGCCTTGTCATTGTTAGGTAAAGGAGCTTCAATAAGAGTCTTGATAGTTCCCTTGATCAGTCAAAAGTTCATCTTTTATGAGTATTTTTAAAAAAATGATGTCAATTAGTGGTAAGCTTTATACTATTATCAATAGGAGTCCTTGCTAGTTTTGTTGTTGATAGTCTAAGTTCAGATACAAATTCTAATGCATACCACCTTTGCTGCATTAAAGTATCTTTGTTAGATCTTGCAAATTCAATTCCGAGAAAGTATTTTTACTCTTTATATTTCATCTTCAAGGCTCTTTGTGCCTTTTGGGTTTCTTCTACTAGTTACAAATTATCCCTGTGATTAATATGTCATTAACATAGATAAGTACAATAGTGGTAATTTTTTCAGTTCTTTAATGAATAAGGAAATCAAATTCACTGATGAATTTAGAACTTCGTAATGCATTCTGTTTGAGTATTCCACGCCTTGGTGCCTCGTTTCTTTTGAGATCATATAAGGATTTGGTAAGTATACATACTAATCTGAACTTTCCCTGGCTCTTAAATCCCTGTGGTAACTCCATATATATCTCATCATTGAGTCTCCTTCGAGAAAAACATTACATATATTTAATATATGTGTCACTATCTGGATAAGCCAAGTAAGGAGAGTATAAATCTTACCGTTACCATTTTAACCATAGGAGAGAATGTCTCCCGATAATCTATTCTTCCTTTTGACAGTATCTTTGGCAACTAATCTAGCCTTCAACATCTCAGCGTCACATGTTGCCTTGTACTTCACTTTGTATATCCATTTGCATCCTGTAGGAATTTTTCCGTTTAGAAATTGACAAGTTACCAAGTGTAATTATCTTGAAGTGTTGTGATTTTTAGACTTCATGGCTTCAATCCACCTTGGTCTTTGAATCTTCTGCATATCAATGAGGTTCTGTTATAGTTGAGAAAGATGTGTTAAAGGTTTGATACCTAGACAATACATTGTCATAAGAGATACATTTGGCCTTAACAAAAGGTACAACTTGATGTATACTTAAAGAGATGAAGTCTTTCAACCAAATGAGTCATTGTTTGTCCCTATATGATCTTTTTAGGTGGACCAGCCTACTATCGATCCTTGATGAGGCTGTATAGTAATATGTGAACCAAATATTGATAAGGTTGGAATAGATCAGGTAAGCCGAGGTTCTTGATATAAAAGTAATTCATCCTCGATAATCGATTGGCATTTTTTGTCCTTCATTAGGGTGACCTACATCAGTCGAACTATTGTCAATATGTTCACAATGAGACTGTTAGTGTCTTCATAGTTAGCTTTTATCATATTATGTATGAACACGGGTTGAGCAGGGTTATTCCATTTAAAGGAAATTCTTTTCTTCTCTCAAGTTTACATTCCTATTGAAAAAAATTATTTTTATATAGATCATATAATATATAAACCTTTTGAATCTCAGGGACAACCCACTAGCACAATAGTTTGGCCCTTGTTTGTAATTTATGATTCACGATCTTTTACATAACATAGACAACCAAGGACTTATGTGGACTGAGAAGATTTTCTATTATATTGCTTTCACAGGGAGACATGACAATCATAGAAGAAGTACTCTATTAATCATGCAGACAACAACTTGAACACAATGTCCCCAAAATTTTAATGGTAAGTTGTATTAGAATGAAATCCGATAGCTCTTGTTAGGGCTGTAGGATATGTCTATACTTTATTTCAATTTACACCATTTCGTTGTTGTGTATAAGCACAAGACCTTTGATGATTGATGCCTATTTGTTTAAATAAGTTGTTACAAATCTCATTCACAAATTCAGTTCTAATATTAGACCTCTCTATTTTTATTGCTTTATTGAACTGTGTGATGACATAGTCTAGAAAGTACGAAATAACACACAAACATTTGATTTTAGCTTGAGAAGATAATTCCAGGTCATTCTAATGAAGTCATCTACAATTATCAAGAAGTTTTATTGTCGTCAACTGTTTGAACCTTATAAGGTCTCCATGTATCTATGTGTACAAGCTCAAAGCTAGCAGAAGATGTAACGCAACTAGTAGGAAAAGGTAGTCTATATTGTTTGGCACAAGGGAAAACACTATAATTTGTTTAATATATCACTAATATACTGATACTTAGCAAGTAGGATCTTATTAAGAACAGAGCTAGACACATGACCAAGCTTTTTGTGCCATAAATTTATGTCATCTTTACTCGGTGTTTCCGAATAAATAAACTCGACTTCTTGATTCTTGTTAGTAGACTCGATTGACCAGAATATAGGGATCATCACATTCTTTATCATTCTCCTTACCTTCTCATTCAAGAGATCCCAAAAATACAAAAGTTGGGATGTGCTGGTGACAACATAGTTTAACTCTTGCTGCCTTAGATACAAATATTAAGTTGTATTTAAATTGAGGTAACAAAACACATAGCTCAAGGTACTCCTATTAGATATTAAACTAGAACCAATATGAGTAACATGAGCAATATCTCCATTTGGAAAATACTTTTTTTTGAATATGAGTTTTAAGTAAGAAATATTTTTTTTAATATATCAATGTCAGAAACCGTATGATTTATTGATCCTGTGTCAATAATTCAATATTTTAGAATTTTTGACACTAACAAAGCTTTGCTACTGGATATAGATATACCTGCGTATTACCTACTATATTGGCTGAGAAAATTAAACTGTTTAGTTGTGTCTAATTTAGTATGTATACAATTTTATTATATTGATCCTGAATAAATGTGCATGCACTTATTTGTGGCAATCTGGGATTCAGCTGTGTAGATTGGTTTGTGTAATTCATCCACATATTTTCCTTGAGACTCTTGATTCATGTCCAGATATGTGTAATCTATCCACATATATGTCACGACCCGAGTTTAAACCCTGACACGATACAGTACTTAGGATCACAAGGGGGCCTAAGAAACCCATGGTAAAACATACTTACTAAGATAGATCTTCTGAAAATAATAATCAATAAAGCGTAAGATGACTAAAAATAATCAATAATAACAAAATCTAAACAAGCTTTGGAAAATCCAAGCTGAATCCATAAATACTATCTGAAAGCCTTATAAATTGAACTGATGAATTGTTGGGACAAACCCCCAACTAACTCTAATGTCTGAAACTAATAAAGGAATACAACTGAAAATGGAACTTCAGCCCTCGGTAGATGAGGACTCACCACCGTAAGCCGCTGGGAAATCACCGCCGAGAGAGAACTAGTCAGCGGAGTGGAGGTTGGGTACTGGAGCCTCTATATCATAAAACTATCTATACACATAAAAATATGTGATTAGTAATTTGAATGTACTATGTATGCAAACGTAGCTAAAACGCACATATATTAAGTAATAGTAAGCTGAACAATAATACTACAAATATAGACTCGAAATATGAAGATCCGACAAGATTGAGAATCATGACTATACCGACTAAACTATACTGAGGGAGGGACTATAATCACATGTAACCACATGAACTAAACGCGGAGTCCGATGTGTACACCACATCAGTAGGACCCATTGTATCTTTCTAGGCTATAGTGGTTGAACCGAGTGATTACCGTCTGGGTTCATTCAGCACACCTGCGATAGCAATATAGTTCTAGGAACTCTAGGTGCGTTGAACCCCAGCCCGCTCTGTGCTAAGTACTACTCCCACTAGAAACCTAGTTATATCTAACTAGATGATAGCTCAGAACTGATGTCCTGGGACTAAGTTAGAACTACTTATCTGAAGTGTTCTAAGAATCTAAGGACTCCGAAGAAACTATGTTCTAATACTAGTCGAACTGCTTTTATTCTAAAGCATTGTAACAGTTTAAAGAATGACTAACAAGCTGATAAACTGATAGTACTGAGTTTCTCAAGAGACTGACAAAGAGTCAAACTTATCAGCTGACATTTTTGGAGAATACTAAGTACACTGAGGTACCGATTGAAATTTTGAGATCAACATACTAAAGCATTAACTTTCCATTCATGCATCTGTACTAACATTCATAATTCAAGTAAAAATATCATAACAATACAGTATTCAAATCTGGGTTCTAAATCATACAAGTTTTATTCAAATACATACTAAGGATCGTGGTTAAGAAGGAAATCTGTATGAATAAAACTAAGACTTGATTTAAGCTAGAATGATCATACAAACTTGGAGATTTAACAATGTTTAAAGAATTTTAACTGATTGAATACCCTAGCTTCAAACTTCTATAGGGATAGAATTTAGAAAGTTTTATGAAAATAACTTGGAATACAAGGGGGAAAGGAAACCCTTATTTAACTCCCAAATACATGAAGAATAAGGAACCTGAGAAGAAGCCTTGAATTTCTTAACCGGGGGATGAGAGATCTAAGCTCTAACGTTCTGTTCTTGAGAGAAAAGTGAGAAAGAGAGCAACGATCGACTAACTCCCTTTAACCCATAAATATTATCTTAAAATGGCATAGTTTAGAAGTTAGGATCTTAAGGTTTTGACAAAAATTCCCCTTGAAAAATGTTATTAAAAAAAGTTCTTCCGTCAGTGGTAGGACTCCAACCATGAGTCATACCACGATTATATGATCCATACTTGCATCCGTGGTTAGGGCCCTACTTCAACAATCTTTCACTCCTCTCGAAGTTCTCCATGAAAGTCTACCACGATTCGTGACATCTTACTACGGGTCTTACCACGATCCATAGCTTCCTCAAAGCCTTTTGAACATTTCTGTAAAACTCAAATCATGACGGGATGGTATGATCCGTCCCCGCCTACCACGAGTCATACCTTGATTCGTGATTTTCCCAGAATTTCCCCGACTTGTTCTCGAACATTTTCATGAATGGTCAAGAGGATCCATACCATGGTATGTTCGAATCGTGACATGAAGTCATGGTTTCTCCTAGCCACCATACTATTTTCCCCGATCCTTCTGTTATGAGTCCCAGTATGACTCCAGGTCGACCATCCTACGAGTCGCATCAGACTCGTATTGGAGGACTTTCCCTATTACTTTTGTATGATCACATTTTAAATTTGAAGGCTAGTCCCAGAGATTTTTGGGGTGTTACATATCTCCCCTTGGAAACATTCTTTCTTGAATGGAGGCTAAATAAGCTGAAAAGAGAGGGAAAGAGCTGTAATCCCAGAACTGACACTATGGGCTAAAACTGGAGGAGTGACCGACTCGAACCTAATAACACAATTAAATTGAGCCTAAAAGTCTCGAGAGTGCACAAAGCATGATATAGGCATGAGCATGAAATTGATAAGGAACTGACTAGAGCAGAAGAGTAATTTATTAGCTGATGCCGAAGCTGAGCTGGAAGGGAATAGGCTAGGGTATTTAGCCATCATGTCTCCTTATGCTTCCCTATGCGTTACTCCCTCAACTAGCTGGTTCCTCCATGAGACCTTACTAAAGCGATCTCTTTGTTCTCAAATTTTACAAACTCTGATGGTCTAGGATCCGAACTAGAACTTCTTTGTAAGAGAGGTCCCCCACGATGCTTTCTAGAGGCACTATTGAGGTTGGGTCGCCGATGTATTTTTTCAACAAAGACACATGGAAGACTGCGCACCAATGCTAACTCCACGTACAAATCTAGCTTATAAGGCAAATTACCAATGCGTTTCGTGATTCTCGTAAGGGCCAGCATGGACTCCGGGCTTTCGCCCTAACCTCATCACACCCTTCATACGATATTTTTATATACCTAATTATTCATAGAAAACTTCAGTTCTCTTCTCTTTTACATCTGCATATGATTTCTATCGTCTTTAAGCTGTTCTCTCGTCTCGATAAGCCGAACCTTCAAGGTGAGTCTCATGTACTGAATCAGGTCCTATTAAGGTAGCCTCACCAACCTCAAACCACCCTAAGTGGGAGATCTGCATCTCCTACCATAGTGTCTCAAATGGAGCCATCTGAATACTGAATGGTAGTTGTTGCTATACACAAACTTAATGAGAGTGTGGCATCATCCAAATTACCCTTGAAATCAATTACACAAGCTCTTAATATATCCTCTAGGTCTAAATAGTCTCATTTCAACTGCCATCTATATACAGGTGAAAAGCTATGCCGAGCTTGACCAGAGTACCAAATCCCTTATGAAATGATTTCCAAAAGTGTGAGGTGAACTGAGTGCCCCTATTTGAAATAACGGACAAGGGAACCCCGTAGTCTCGACTAACTCCTAAAATATACGCTCTAGCATAATACTTTACCGATTCTATAGTTTTAACGAGTAGAAAATATGCTGACTTATCATCTATTCCTACAACCATCCAAATTGAGTCATGTTGTTGACGAGTAAGGAGATAAGTTTCCGTGAGAAGTCCATTATTCACTTTTTCACTTCCAAGTAGGAATTCTAATACACGAGTCATACCCCTATGTCTCCCGATGTTCAACCTTGAGCCGTTGGCAATTTGAACACTTAGCCACAAACTCACAATGTCCTTATTTATATCATTCCACTAGTAGACTTCTCGAAGATTACGGTACATCTTAGTGGCACCCGGGTGGATAGAGTACCTAGAGCTGTGTGCTCCATTAGTATTCTCTCGCCTTAGGTCATCTACATCTAGAATACACAACCTTCCCTAATAAGGGAGCACCCCATCTCCCTTTGGAGAATGTCACCTCTCTCCTTAGACTGCTTCCTTCAACTTGAGAAAAATCAGGTCTTCATCCTGCTTTGACTTAACCTCTATCACCAGGGAGGATTCTGACCCACTGACTACAACCCATCTTCTACCGATTCAACCAACTGACCCCTTAACCGAGCTAGTCTGTGGATATCCTTATCCAGTTCCTTTTACCCTCTTCGACATAAGCAACAAAAATTTTCATAAACACCCTGCTGAGGGCACCAATAACTATATTGGCCTTGCCCAGGTGATATGTTGTGCGTTCCATTAGTATTCTCTGCCTTAGGTCATCTACATCTAGAATACACAACCTTCCCTAATAAGGGAGCACCCCATCTCCCCCTTTGGAGAATGCTTCCACCTCTTTCCTTAGGACTGCTTCCTTCAACTTGAGAAAAATTAGGTCTTCATCCTGCTTTGACTTAACTCTATCACCAGGAGGATTCTTGACCCATTTTGACTACAAATCCACCTTCTGCTAATTCAACCAACTCGACCCTAACCGAGCTAGTTTGTGATACTATCCAGTTCTCTTTTACCCTCTTCGACATAAGCAACACTTTTCATAGACATCCTGTTGAGGACATCAACCATTATATTGGCCTTGCCCAGGTAATACAAATCACACGCATGTCATAATCCTTCAATAATTCTAGACATTTTCTCTAACGGCACCAAATCCTTCCTCACTCTAACACATACTGTAAACTCTTGTTGTCAGTAAAACATCCACATGAACCCCATAAAGGTGATGCCTCCAAATATTCAAGGAAAATACCACCTGAATACCCTCACTAGAGACCATATGACCGAGGAATGCCACTGATTTTAACCAGAATCTGCAGACTCTGCTAAAACTAGCGAACAATTGGTGGTCCTGAGAGTTTGTAAAACTATTCCGATGGTCTATGTTCTCCTCTATTATGAGTAAACCAGAATATCATCATAAAATAAAATAATGAACATGTCCAGATATGGCTTGAATACCCTGTTCATCAGATCCATAAAAGCTACATGATCATTGGTTAGTCCAAAAGATATGACTATGGAATTCGTAGTGACCATACTCCGAGTTCTGAAGGCTTTTTCAAGATGTCACATTCTTGACCCTGAGTTGGTGTGGTATCCTGATTGAGATTTGCCTTGAGAAGCAAATGGCTCCCTGAAGCTTGTCGAATAAGTCATCAATCCTGCAGAGGATATCTGTTCTTTATTGTAACCTTATTCCTACTAATGGTAGTCGATACATATTCCAAGGAACCATCTCTTCTTTCGCACGAATAAGACCGCGGCACCACATGGAGAGATATTGGGCCTGATGAAGCCCTTATCTAGAAGGTCTTTTAGTTGTTCCTTCAATATCTTAAGCTTAAATAGAGCCATTATGTAAGGAGGAATAAGTATAGGTCAAGTATCCAAAACAAGGTCTATTTTGAAATTGATTTCCGTCAGAGGGACTGGGAAGATCCGGGAACACATCAGGAAACTTACTGACCATAGGGATCGACTGACGAGTTAGGGTTTCAGAACTAGAATCCTTTGACCCTAACCAAGTGATAGATGTACCCTTTTGCGATCATTTTCCTAGCCTTAAAGTATGAAATAAACCAACCCTTAGGCGCCGAACTACCTTCTACTCTAGGAGTGGTTCCTTAGGAAACTAGAATCAACGACCCTAGTTCTACAGTCAACTGAGGCATATAAAGAATGTAACCAGTATGTGCTTCAGGGAATGAGGTCGGCGCCACCATATCTAACTCTACTAGATCAACTATGTTAACTTATGTAACACTGTGATCGGAAAATCCCTATACACATGGCTATCTCTAACTGACTCACCAATTGGAGTAGAGACTGAAAATGGCTCTAAGAGAATTTCTAGATTAATGTCAAACTAGACAACAATGTAAGGAGTCATGAAAGAAAGTGTGGATCCTCGGATCTAGTAAGTACAAACATCTTCTAAAAGATATAGCATACCAGTGACAACGTCAAGTGAGTTCTCTTGGTCCTGACGGGAGGATAGCTTCCAGAGTGGTTCTGGCACCGACCGACACTCGTACTTGAGGCAAAGGCTCCTACCGAGCTGGATGACCACAGGAGCTGCTGTTGTAGTAGAATAGGCTTTTCCTCTCCTATTGACGAGCACTCTCTCACTTTATGACCCATATTGCCACAACTAAAATAACCCTCCTTGCCCAGACGACACTCACTTAGGTGGTTCTTGCCACACTAAGGCATGCTGGAAAAGTGAGGCCGTTGAGGCATGGCTTTGGATCGGGAGCCTGATGTCCCACCCTCCCATTTTTTATGGGATCTGGAAAGACAGAGTACTTGGCTGAAGAAAGTGCTAGAGGCCTCTGTTGTTGCCAAGTTGGGGGCAATTACCACAGCCTGACCTCTACTAGAAATACTCGTGACCGACCTGTCCTCACCCGCTACTTTCCCTTTCTATCCTTCAAGCTCCACCTCTATCTATTGCGCATGGATGATGAGACTGAGATACCCATGTCGCTGATGATCATAGAAGCTTTGCACTCCTTGACCATCAAGTCTGAGACTCCATTCACGAACTTGAGCATGCGCGCCCTCGGCTCAACAACTATTTCCGTAGAATACCTTGACAATTGAGTGAACTTTAATGCGTACTCCTGTACTGTCATGTTGTTCTGCCTCCTCAAGTCTACAAACTCAGTAGCCTTAGCTTCCTTAACTCCTGGGAAAGAACCTGTCTAAGAATGCTAATACAAACTCATCCCATTCCACCGGACCTACATCAACCTCGTCTCCTTCTTTCCACTACTTATACAAAATTTGAGCCACCCCTTCAATTGATAAGTAGCTAAACCACACTTTCCAACTGGGGTAACACCCATGATTTCGATGATCTTTTGAATCTTATTAATGAATTCTTGTAGATCCTCATCTACTTTAGAAGCGTGAAATGCTGGGGGATTCATCCGAGTAAAATCTCGAACTCGGGCAAAAGAAATTTATAGACCTATTACTATTTACTGGGCATGATGACCTACTAGTTAACCTGATTGAGTCATTGCCTGAACCAGCATCTGAATAGTAGCCCTGAACTCCGCATGTGACACTTAATCGTCCTGAGGGGCTATGGGAGCTGGTGGGGCTGTCCGGTTAGCATTTCCGATCCTCCTTCCATTTCTTTAAGAGTAAATGTTAGCTGAAAAGGTAGACATGAGTTAGGAGGACGTTTTAGAGACCAACATTATATGTATGCATAAAAATTTTAAGAAAGAGAATTTTCTTTTGAAAAACACTCTTATAGTCTTTCTGCTAAGTGCGAAGCGTCACACCCAAGAAAAGGACTCTACTTGATGCGGGTTTTCAGAAATTCTAGGACACTAAGAACCTGGTTATGATACCAAGTTTGTCACGACTCGAGTTCACACCCTGGACGCGACACGGTACTTAGGATCACAACGGACCCCAAGTAAACCCATAGTAAAGCATACTACGAAGACTCGATCTGCTGAAATAATAATAATAATAATAATAATAATAATAATAATAATAATAAAGGAAAGACACTAAATAAATAAACAAATACTAAATAATAACAAATTCAAATAACCTTTGAAAACCCAAGTTGAATCCATAAATATTGTCCAAAGCCTTCTAAAATGAATCAACCGATGAGTTAATGACAAATCCCCACTAACTTTAATGTCTGAAACTAAACAAAAGAATACAACTGAAAATGGAACTCCGCCCTCGACAATATGACTTTACCACAGAAGTTGTTGGGAATCGCCGAGAGAGAACTAGTTGTGGTGTTGTGGGGATGGGTACTCTAAGCCTATATATTCTAAAATGATGTGCCATGGAAATATAACAGTACTTTAAATGAATATATGTGAGAACGAACTAAAACATTCATATACTAAGTAATAGTATGCTAAACTATAAATACTGCAAAATAGACTGGACTGAGAATTATGATTATACTGGGACATAATTGTACTTTTGGGGAACTTATAAACCCATATGTGAATCACACATTAAACTTGAACTGATGAACAACCCATAGGAGAAACAAGCCTTTACGTTGTCAGGCACAGTGGCGAACTGAGGACTGACTATTTTAGCCATCGCCATAACTTGCGATGGAAACGTAGTTCTAGGAACCTGGGTGCACTAAACCCCGACCCGCTTCGATGTTAAGTAATACTCCCACTAGAAACCTAGTTATATCTAACTGGATGATAGCTCAAAACTAATGTCTTGGGACTAAGTCAAAACTACTTATTTGAAGTGTTCTGAGGGTCTAAGGACCTGAAAAGAAAATCTTTCAAAAATTTGTCAGAGCTTCTTTATCTTGGGGCCGTAATAGTCTAAAGAACGACTAACAAGCCGATAAACTAACACTGGCGTAGGTTTACTGAGTTTCTCAAAGATTGACAAAGAGTCAAACTGATCACCTGCATTTCTAGAGAATTCAAAGTATACTTAGTACTGACTGAAATTCTGAGATTGAACATACTAAAGCATTAACTCTCCGTTCATACATCTGTATCAACATTCATAATGCGAGTAAAAATATAAACAGATAACAATGTGACTTATATCTGAGTTCAAACTCATAGTTTTATTTCAAAATATAAGTCAAGATTATAATAAGAAGCAATGGTATGGAAAATAAAAACTGGTGATATGAATTTAATAGAATAATCGTACAAACTTAGAGATTTAACAAGGTTTTAAAGAATTTCTTAACTCGATTGAAAAACCTATATTCAAACTTTTACAGGGATAGAATTTAGAAAGTATTCTAAAAATAATTTGGAACATAAGAGGGAAAGAAAACCATTGTTGAAATCCCACATACCTGAAGAAGAGTTTCTTTGAGAAGAAGCCTTGATTTCTAAATTGGGGAAGAGAGATCTTGAGCTCTAACGTTATGTTCTTGAGTGAAAAATGAGAAAGTGAGGGAAGATCGACTAACTCCCTTTAACCCCTAACATTCACCCCAAAATGACGTAGCTTTAGGAGTGCGAGGATCTTTGAAGAATTTTACAAAATTTCCCTTGAAAACTATTATTAAAAAATTCTTCCCGTCAAGTGGTACGACTCAACCTAATGTGGTCGCATCAGATCATATGGATCCAGACTGCATCCATGGTTTGGGGCCCTGCCAACACCATTCTCTAAAATTTTCCATGGAAGTCTACTCACGATTCGTGAAATCTTACTACGGGTCTTACTAATGATCCGTGGTTTCCTCAAAGCTTTTGAACATTTCTTGGAAACTTAAATCATGATTGGATGGTGTGATCTTTACCCCTACCACGAGTCGTACCTTGTCTGCAGGATTTTCCCAGAATTTTCTGACCTCTTTGAACTTTTCCATGAATGGTTAGTACGATCCGTACAATAGTTTTATGAATCATGACATATAGTTGTGGTTTCTCCTAGCCCCCATACTGTTTTCCTAACCCCTCTCTATTACGAGTCCCGGTACGACTCGCACCGTGTTCTACGAGTCGTATTGTGACTCATATACTGAGGCCTTTCTCTCTGTTTTCTACATGATCACATTTTAAGTGTGAAGGAAAGTCCCAGGAATTTCTGGGGTGTTACACCTATGAGTACATAGTATGCGTATGAACCAAAAGATCTTGCTCCCCTTTCTTCTTAAACTTAGAATCTTGAGGATAGTCTATCAACTTGCAACAACTTCTTTGGTGTGATTCTTCATCTTGCAAAACTCACAGTAGAGATTGTAGTTTTATTGAATTTAGATTTGACTCTTTTGTTTGAGTTTTGAGTACATTGCAACAGGATCATGTCCTCCCAACTTAGGAACAACACCTAGTAAACTTGCAAGTATGGTGTTTGGATTTTTCAAAATTTTATGATACATTTTGATATATTTATATGAGTTTTGAATGTCCTATAATATTATTTCAAGCAAGTCTGATGTTAAAATATTGTGTTGCAAGTATTTAGGTGATAAGAAGAAAAGTGCATAGAAACCGTGAGCTTAACACAATAGAATTCGGCACATACAAAGCTGAAGATAGATTTTATGGGCCGTATGTCCAACCGCATATGAAACACGGGCTTTGGAAGAAAGAACAAAAATTAGCTAAGTGATAAGTGACATACAAAGGAGACATATGGTCGTAGAATCAATCTATGGGTTTATGCGAGGCCATAAGTCATACATTGAAGGTTTACAAAAGATGTAACCTATAGTGACCAGTTACAAGCCGCAAGCGAAAACTACAGTTTTAAGTAAAGAATGGAGGATCTCAAAAAAGTCAATCTACAGTCCACAGATGAAAAGTACAACCTACAAATTAACTTGGTGGAGGAGGCTGTCCAAACTTGGAAGTAAGTATGCCAACCACATGCGAACCACAAGTTGATTTTTTGTGAATTGTATGTGGACTTATGAAGGACACGAGAAACCAATTAGAATTCATTTGCATCCAAATAAAAGATCAACTTGTGGACCATATGTAAATCTGAAGAAGAAGTACACCAGCGCAGTCCAAAAAATAGGACTAGGATGCCTAGCCTAATCAAAAATATTTTTCTAGGTCTTTTTCATTTTGTTGTTAAAGGATTAGTTACACAAACATAGTTTGAACTTTTGAATAGATTTTCTTGCTATCTTTTGAAAGTTAATTATTGATTCTGGCTTGAATGTTTATTGATATTAATTGTATGTAATTCATGATTTTATTCAATCTTGTATTGCTTTTATGTTATCATGTGCAACTCTAAATCTTTTACTAACGTTGTGACACTAATGAGAATCTCGTCTTAATATTCGATAGTGAATTAGAGATATTTAATTATTCCTCAATTTGTCACGATTGGTGGTTGCAAACATCAATCTAAGTTAAATTATTCTAGTAATATTTGAAAAAGTCTAATTAATAAGAACTCGAGGCATAATCCCTCGTTTAAAGAATATACTTAGGAATAAGTGAAATTTACCTGACTTGACAGAAAATAATCGAATTTAATACATCTCTAGTTAATTCAAAAGAATCAACTAAGAGACATATTGCTTAAACAATGAAAATATTTTAAGTAATTACTTAGGAAATTATGAGTGCATATCAACTTGAATTCGCTATCAATATCTTAATTGAGAAACTCAGGTGAGCAGCCACAACGGGACATAACCTGGTTCTTTAATATGTCTTTTTTATATAAAAAGTCAAATTATATTAGTTTTAATAGTTTTAAGGATAGTGAATTACATGTCTAATAACCATATTTTACCCGCATTTATGTCTTGGCTTAAGAGAAATAAAGCAATACACCTAACTATGCTTAATTATTGTGTCAGTGAATTAATGAAAGTATTTTTTCTATTTTGTAGATAAAAAAACCCTAAAAAGTGACTAAGTATGAATGAATGTGGTGTTTCATGAAGAGCACAACTCAAAACAAGCTTAATTTTTACTTCTAGGAGCTTGTTAGGCGAGTATAGAAGAAGAAAAGAGGAAAATTGACTAAGTATGAAAGTCAAAGGAGCTGGGAGCAAGTTCAAAGCGAGCCCTATATCGCTCTAGAGCTCGCTCGAGAGCCTCAAAGGTGAAAGGCTGAAATTCCTGCCAAGTATGAAGACTGGCGTAACGGCCTCACTGAGCAAGGCTAAAGGTGAGGATGTACTCGCTCCGAAACTCGCCCCACGAGACGGTTTCACAAAAAGAAGGCTAAAATTTCTAGTAAAGGACCAAAGAAACATCTTACGGAGTGAATCATCTTGAGGTCCTCTCCTTGCGTTGAAGCTCGCGGGAGTTGTGGATATCAAAATTATAGCACACCCAATCTTGGGTGGGCCTTTGGATGGCTTCCATTTACTTATAAAAAGCTTCTTAGCCATATTTTGGAGGTATCGGATATTTGAAAAGTGCAGAAGACAAGAGCGACGACTTTCTATTAGGCTATTTCTCTTTCTCATTTCTGTTATTTCTTTCTTATCTCTTCTGATTTTGAAATTGAACATGAATATTTATTGGTGTAACTGACATGAGTGGCTAAATGCCCATATTCTAGGCCTATGGCTGAAGCATGAGTGTTTTATAAATTAACTTGAGTAATATTGTTCACTTTATCATCCAAGTTATGTAATTAATTTAATATTTACTATTCTACTGATTCACTACCAGTATGGTACATTCTTGGTCTTTCTAGAACTTGAGAGAAAACACCCAAGGCTAAACTAGAATCAATTAGAAGAGGATCCTTCGAAGGAAAAGATTTGCAGCTAGGATAGAGATATACCTCGTCTTCTATGTTTAGTTCACATACGAGAGTTTAAATACGTTCTTGTTATGAACACATCATAGAGATATAGTCATGTGAGTAATTTGAGTAGAGGGTTAGAGTCTCGAGGAGTCAGAATAATACTATTTGTAATGATCCAAGTCTTCACACTAGACGCAACACGGTACTTGGTGCCACAAGTGACCCAAGCTAAAACCTTAAGGAATTAACATCACACTGGTATACTGAATTAAACATAGAGGAATATGGAAAACATAACTAAATAAACTAATTTCCGAAGACAAGAAATGTCTAATATGATACCGAAAATTTATGCCCCAATGCAAAAACATACTGAACATCTCTATGTCTGGAAGCCATCTAAGAACTGACGAGTTGCTAGGATAAACCTCAGCTAACTCTAAAATCTGAAAGTAAAGAAACTGAAATAGAACTAAATTCTCATCCTCGAAAGATGATGATTCACCAAAGACACTGCTGCTGAAATCATCGAAAAGAAACTACTAACAATGCTGTGACTGAGAACTCCGCACTCTATATCATAATATGATACAACACGAAAATATGCATCAGTACTTTGAATATAACAGTATGCAAGATGTAAGTAAAAATAGTAGAAATACACAACAGAAATGATAAACATATAACTGTAACAAAGTGTAGCATAGTGTACCCACCTGGCTTAAAATTAGGGCCCCGGAGCTGTTCTAGAAGCGTCTAGGCGTTCTTGAGCATACTTGAGTGATCTAGCATGACATAGAACTATATAGGGAAATTTTAGAAGCATAAAAACGCCCCAACACTCCCTAGAACCTTCTAGAATAGTCTAGGACACTCTACAAGTCTAGGCATCTCTAGGCATATTCCAAGAATATTCCATCTTGTAAATATCTAGCCATGTTCTAGGATGTTCCATAGAGTAGTATAAATAGGAGGGATGACATTCAGTTGCAACCATCCACAAGCAAGCGTACAAAGTCCTTCACTTGTAAAGCATTCTTTGTGATATAAAGAGCTCTTTGGCATTTGCCACCAATCCTCTCTTCTTACAAATCTTCTATACTTGAGTTTGTGTGAATAGCCAAGCATAAACGGTTCTTAGCTATCAAGGCTAAGTGTTAGAGCTGAACCCTTTCAAGGCGAACTCAAGGCAACGATTGGGTGCTCCGCGTGGTCTAGAGTTTGACCTCGTGACAACTGGTATCAGAACTTTGGTCGTTTAGTGCGCAATGGCTGAAGAATCACACCGTGTCGAGGAGGAGGTTCGTGAGGGAGAGGTCGTGGAAGCCAAGTTCTCTAAGAAGGAAAAGGCTAGGGGTCGTGGTAAGAGTAAAACCAAGGACCCAACTCTCCCTCCGATCACTGACGTCAGGGCCACAGAGGCCGAACCTTCTTCAGGCATCGACATGTCCGAAGAAAGGATACTTGGTGTTGAAGCCTTTCTTGGACAACAAGAACAAAGGCTAGAAGCGGTGGAGAGCAACTTAAACAACCTTGAGTCTACAACATTTGATGGGTTGGGCGACATCAAAGAAACTGTTACAAAGCTGGCCGAAGAACATCGCGAGGGCATTAGGGCCCTAACAGTGGAGCACAAAGAGGGCATAACGGCCCTTGAACGCAGACTCATGGAAGCTCTCTCTTCTTTAAGGGAAGAGTTTGAAGCCAAGTTGGAAGCCCACAAGAGGGATTTAAAAGCAGGTTCATATGGAGTAGAACGTGCTCCAGCACCCCGCGTGAAGGCTCCTCCGCCCAAAGAGTTTAAAGGTGAAAAGAGTGCACAAGAGATAGAGAACTTCATCTAGCAGGTGGAGACATACTTAGAGAACCTCTCTATTGAGGATGAGGCTGCCAAAATCCGCACGGTAGCCATGTACTTGGGAGATATGGCCATGTTGTGGTGGCGAAGGAAGAAAGCGGAGATGGACAGAGGAAACTGCACCATAGGGACATGGGGGCAGTTCAAGGAAGAACTCAAGAGGTAGTTCAATCCACACAATGCCTTCAGGGAGGCACGACACATGCTGAGGGAGCTGAAACAAACGTCCACCATCCGAGAGTATGTGAAGGAGTTCACTAAACTCTCTTCAAGCACCCAACATGACTGAGGATGACTTGTTATTCTTTTTCTTAAACGGCCTATAGAATTAGGCCCAATAGGAACTAGAAAGGCGACAACTACGGTCACTTGATGAAGCTATCGCAGTAGCGGAGTCGTTAAAGGATTATCGCTCGGAGTCCACTAAGGGCAAGGATAAGGCCATGTCTGCCTCTGCCAAGGCAGAAACCGGGGACAGGAATAGAAGCAAGGCCAGCATCAGTAAACCAAATCGGAGTTCAACGTCAGACTTCCGCAAAAGCTACTTGGACAAGAAGAAGATGGCCCCTTCATAATTCAAAGGGTGCTATCTTTGCGGAGGAGACCATTTTCCCGATAGTGTTCTAATTGGGGCAAACTTGGAGCCATGATTGCTGCTAACCAGCAACAAAAGGCGCAACAATCGGAGGAACAAGAAGAGAATTCAAACAAGGGCTTCCCGAATCAGATGACTCTCAATGGTCACATGAAGCTGATGGCCATGGCGGCTCTGCCACTTCGTGCCCAGCCAAGAGAGTCACTGTTTGTTGAGGCTGTTGTCAACGGTAAACCCACACGCATCCTTGTTGATACAGGGGCGACACACAAATTTGTGACCAAAGACAAAGCCGAAGCTCTTGGGCTAAGGTATGGTGCAAGTGATGGAATGATGAAAACTGTTAATGCACCACCATCAACAGTTAGCGGCATCGCTCCTCAACTACAGATTACTTTGGGAAACTCGAAGGGGCATGCTAACTTTGTCATAGGGCCAATGGATGTGTTCGACATTGTACTCGGACTGGACTTCTGGTACAATGTGTACGCATGGATTTCGCCATGCCGCAGCCAACTCCTAATCCTTGAAAAGGGAGTTTCCTGCGTCGTGTCGCTTGTCCATGTTCCATAAGACGGAATTCGTCTGTCGGCCATGCAGCTTGCTAAGGGTGTTAAGAAGGGGGAACCAACCTTTCTTGTTGCCATAAAGGACGTTTCAAAGGAATCCCAAGAAGCTGAAGCAATACCTCCATGTGTGCTGCAAGTTTTGGAGGAAAACAAGGATGTTATGCCAGAAGAACTTCCCAAGAAGTTGCCGCCAAGAAGGGAAGTAGATCATAAGATTGAGATTGTTCCAGGGGCTAAAGCACCTGCCATGTCCCCTTATCGCATGGCTCCACCAGAGTTAGAGGAACTCTGGAAGCAACTGCAGGAGCTACTTGAGGCCGGCCATATTCGACCATCAAAAGCACCGTTTGGAGCACCGGTGCTATTTCAAAAGAAGAAGGAGGGTACTTTGCGACTGTGTATTGACTACCGTGCACTTAACAAAGTCACTATCAAGAACAAGTACCCTATTCCGCTCATTGCCGATTTGTTTGACAGATTGGAGCAAGCGAAAATCTTTTCAAATATGGACTTGAGAAAAAGGTATTATCAAGTCCACATAGCTGAAGGGGACGAAGCCAAGACGATTTGTGTCACCCAATATGGAGCTTTTGAGTGGTTGGTCATGCCATTTGGACTAACCAGCGCCCCCGCCACATTCTGCACGTTGATGAATAATCTGTTCTATCCTTACTTGGATAAGTTCGTGGTCATCTACTTAGATGAAATTTTTATTTACAGCAACAGCTTTGAGGAGCATTTGGAGCACCTCCCGAAGGTTTTCGAGGTGCTAAGGCAGAATGATTTGTTCGTAAAGCGAGAGAAATGCAGCTTTGCCCAATCGTTAATACAATTCCTTGGGAACATGAATTGCCATGGGAAAATCAAGATGGATAGCGATAAAGTTGAAGCTATCCGCAGTTGGGAGGCCTCGACAAAAGTAGCTGAGTTAAGATCATTTCTTGGCCTCGCCAACTACTAAAGGAGGTTCATAGAAGGATACTCTACCATCGCCGCTCGGCTCACCGATTTGTTATGGAAGGACCGAGAATGGGCTTGGTCCGATGCCTGTGAAAAGGCATTTCAAGGACTCAAAGACGTTATCACCAAGGAACCAGTGCTAGCATTGCAAGACTTTTCCAAGGTGTTTGAGGTAAAAACAGATGCGTCAGAATTTTCCATTAGAGGAGTTCTTATGAAGGACGGTCATCCTATCGCTTTTGAAAGTAGAAAGTTGAATGATGCCGAGCAGAAGTATACCGTCCACGAAAAGGAGATGCCGGCCATAGTCCATTGCCTACGGACTTGTCGCCATTATCTTTTGGGAGCACATTTCATAGTGAAGACGGACAATGTAGCAACTAGTTATTTTCAGTCCCAAAAGAAGTTTACTCCAAAGCAGGCTCGATGGAAAGATTTTCTGGCGGAATTTGACTTCACTTTGGAATATAATCCGGGGAGAGCCAACGTGGTAGTGGATGCGCTAAGTCGCAAGGCAATCTTAGCGCCTATAGTCAGTTCAGCAAGTAGCAACATTATAGACACCATCAGAGAGGGCATGCTGAATGATCCTGTCGCAAAGCAACTTCTTGACTTTGCCAAGCAAGGCAAAACCAAGAGGTTTTGGCATGAGGAAGGCCTGTTATACACAACAAGTAGGAGGGTCTATGTCCCAAAATGGAAGAACTTGAGGAGTACTTTGATGAAAGAAGGACATGACTCCGCTTGGGCAGGGCACCCAGGACAAGAACGTACGACAGCTTTGATCGAAGCATCATATTACTAGCCCCAAATACGGGACGACATCGAGGCATATGTATGGACTTTCCTTGTTTGCCAACAAGAAAAGACAGAGAATAAAGTTCCCGGAGGCTTATTGGAGCCATTGCCTGTTGCAGAAAAGCCATGGAAAAACGTGACGATGGACTTCATCACCTATCTCCCCAATTCAGAAGGATTTGTCACCATTATGGTCGTGGTGGATCGGTTCTCAAAATATGCAACATTCACTCCCACCATTGCCAGTTGTAAAGCCAAGTAAGTTGCCCACTTATTTTTAAGGGATGTGGTGAAGCACTGGGGTGTGCCCAAACACATCATTAGAGATAGAGATCCGAGGTTCACAGGGGCATTCTGGAAGGAACTCTTCAGCCTTCTAGGCTCAGAGTTGTATTTTTCGACAAGCTTTCACCCTCAGACAGATGGGCAAACTGAGCGGATCAATGCTTTGCTAGAGTGCTACTTGCGGCACTATGTGAGTTCCAACTAGAAGGATTGGGACAAGTTGCTTGATGTTGCCCAATTCTCGTATAATTTGCAAAGGAGCGAGGCGACTGACAAGAGCCCGTTCGAGTTGGCTACGGGGCAGCAGCCCAACACTCCGCAGTCATTACCCACACAAGTTGGGATGAGAAACCCAGGAGCATATTACATGGTCAAGGCCTGGAAAGAGCAGCTAGACATGGCCAGGGCCTATCTTGACAAGGAAACCCGCAAGATGAAGCGGTTTGCCGACCAAAAGAGGCGTTCCGTGCACTACCAGATCGGGGACAAGGTCATGGTGAAGTTGAATCCTCACCAGTTCAAGTCATTAATAGGCGTCAATCAAAATCTATCCGGCGCTACGAGGGTCCCTTTGAGATTATTGCCAAGGTTGGCAAGATCTCTTACAAGCTTGATATGCCTCGACATTTGAGGATCTACCCTGTCTTCCATGCAAGCCAACTCAAGCCATTTCATGAAGACCGGGAGGACACATAGAGGGGTCAGTCCAGAAGAAGCCAAATTTTCATTACCCCGCCTGCCATAGACAAGCAGATAGAGGCAATCATGGACTATCAACTGGTTCGAGAGAAAGGTTGGAACAATCAAGCAGAGATGTTCCTAGTACATTGGAAGGGCCAGTCTCCGGTAGAAGCAACGTGGGAATGCTATGAAGATTTGTGGCAATTCAAGGATCAAGTACATGCGTTCCTAAGGCAGCAGCAACAGTCACAACAGCAGCACGGCGCCGAGGACGTCACTGATTCAGGTGGGGGAGTCTGTACCCACCCGGCTTAAAATTAGGGCCCCGGGCTGTTCTAGAAGTGTCTAGGGCGTTCTTGAGCATGCTTGAGTGATCTAGCATGACCTAGAACATTCTAGGAAATGCTAGGAAGCATAAAAATGCCCCAACACTCCCTAGAACCTTCTAGGCTAGTCTAGGACACTCTAAGCAAGTCTAAACATCTCTAGGCATATTCCAAGAATATTCCATCTTGTAAATATCTAGCCATATTCTAGGATGTTCCATAGAGTAGTATAAATAGGAGGGATGGCATTCATTTGCAACCATCCACAAGCAAGCAAACAAAGTCCTTCACTTGTAAAACATTCTTTGTGATATAAAGAGTTCTTTGGCATTTGCCACCAATCCTCTCTTCTTACAAATCTTCTATACTTGAGTTTGTGTGAATAGCCAAGCATAAACGGTTCTTAGCTATCAAGGCTAAGTGTTAGAGTTGAACCCTTTCAAGGCTAAGTCAAGGCAACGATTGGGTGCTCCGCGTGGTCTAGAATTTGACCCCGTGACACCGACGCTCCACTGGAGGACACTGGTAAAACGTTGGTCACTCATAGATACCTACTGGGCTGAAGAATAATGGCTATCGGCGGACCACCTGTGCCAATGTCGAATTGATCCAGAACCCACTGGCACATGGATGCAACAAACCGGCAAACCGCGAATCAACACTGGTGAAACTGTCGGTGACTCGCAAGTGAGGTCCGTCAGAAAAGGGAAAAAAGTTTGATTCAAGAAAAGATGAGCACTTTGTACCCTACTTTTGTACATTTTAAAAAGAGAAATGAACCTTTTATTTCACATGATTATTCCACTATATTGAATATTGAATAAAAAGTAGAGAGAAGTTGGAGAATTGAATTATATAGAGAGAAAGCTTCATCTTCTTCTTTAAAATAGTAGAAAAACTGGAGACCAGAACCTTGTGCTTGAATTGTTTCATTCATTTTGTTAAATGGATATTGAATTATTCCTTAATGCAATGTCTTCTTCTACTTACATGACTAGCTAAATTCCTTGCTAGGAGTGTGTTGGGTTGATTTGGATTGGGTATTACTTAATTGATCTTAGATTTACAAAATTAGTATAATTCTAGTGTTTCATCTGAGTTTTAATCTAGATACTCATAGTTGCAAATGTGGGTTGTATTTACTTAATCTAATTTTACTTGAAAAAGGAATTTAGAGCATGGGTGATGAAACATTAGTGGGTAATTGGGTGTTGATCATGTGGGATTGGGCTAGAGTAGCCAAAATACATTGTCACACACCCATTAAGAATCTAAGCTAGAAATAGTTGATTCTTACCCAAGTGATGTGGTTGTTGTGAAAAGGGTTGCGGGGTTTGAGAAAACCTGAGGTATAAGGCACCTAATTGGTTGACAAACATAAGGTGCCACCTCATCCACAACTAATATTAAGTAATTCTAGGAGCTGTTAATAATCTCAATCCGATGATGCCCCGATAATATCACACCCCTTGTAGTCTCTCCTTTGATATTTTCTATGTTTTGTCCCTATTTTCATGAGCAAATTTGTAGTTCAATTATTGAGTTGTGATTTCTCCAATTTTTACTTTATTATTTTTGAGACATTGATGCAAGTTACTTCAATTTGATAGACAACTCTTGCGTGATCAACTACTATTCCCTATGGCATTCGACCCCGACACTCATCTGGTATATTTATTTGTCCAACAACCATTTATAATCTCTTGTTAAGAAGACTGAATTTGGACATTATAAAAAATGGCACCGTTCCGGGGAACATAGTTTTATAGCCTTTAGTTGTTTGTTATTTTGAATTAATTTGTTGTATCTTGGTTGGTTTGATTTTACTCTTGTGATTGATGCCATCTAGGTTGATCTTGATATGAGTCAATACTCACAAGAAGGAGAAGGTTTAGTGGATGGGCATATAGATCATGAGGATGATGATCCCGTGATATCCAATGCCATTCGCCTACCTCCTACGGTAGGGTATGCAATATTTCATGTAACAAGTACAATGCTCCATTTACCCTACAATGCTGCATTTACTCCAAATAAAGCAGCTCTTTGGAGGAATGCCAAGTGAGGACGCAAATAGGCATCTGGTCACGACATCTTGTTGATATTGATTGAGGAGTTTGATGGAGTTTAGCTGACTGAATCCATAAACCTAGAAAGTAGCAAAATTTTCTTGAGATTTTCCAACCTTTCAACATTGTAAATATAAGTCAAGAGTTGATTAGACTGAGGATCTTCCCATTTTCACTAACCGGGGAAGCAACCCCTTGGTTGGAAGAGTTGCCTCCCAAGTTATTACCTCTTAGAATAAACTCTTTTGGACAGGTTCTTCCCTTCCTCGAGGATTCTACAGTTAAGGGATGACATTACTAACTTCCGAAAACTTGCTGGGGAATAACTCCATGAACCATGGTTGAGTTTCAAGAAAATATTGCTATTTTCCCAAACCATGGGTTGCCCGATGGGGTTCTACTTCAGAGCTTCTATCGTTCATTAGATTCTATCATTAAGTCTGTGGAAAATAATTTGGCATGGGGTTCCATTATGGATCAGCCCTATGGAGTAGCCAAAGCACTTCTTAACAGAATGACTAAGACCAATCGAGCATGGCATACTAGAGAAGCGGAGGTATCTTCTAGCGGTGTTGCTCCCAACCTTATGAATTCTGAGATGAGGAAAAGGGATGAGGCTAGAGATGAATCTCTTGCTAAGATGATGACCCAACTAGAGTTGATAATGGAACATGTGATAGGAGCTGGTGCAAAGAGTGTGAATGTTATAGTTGCTCAAGGCCATACTGAATTTGATGATGACACTTCACCACCAAGACATAAAGAGGAGTGTCAATACATGGCAGGATAAGTGGGGTATCAAGGTGCTAATTAAGGCCCTTGTCACCTAAGGGATGAGAATCAAGATTGGAGAATTCATGATAATCAAGGATGGTGGAATAGAAATGATCGATGGGTGAATAGAGATCAAAATCCCGAAGGAGAGAGATATCACCGAAGTGCTAACCCCTATGTGCCTTCTCCAAAAGTAGAAACATCTCAAGGGTAGTCCGGAGTGAGTGATGTGGGCAACTCAAAGATTGAAGACATGTTGTCTCGGATGTTGAAGAAGGTTGAATCCACTAATAGTGGGGTTAAAGAATTAAAAGGGGAGGTGTCTAACCTCGTTCAAATAGTAAGTTTCCACTTGGCATCAAAAGTATCTGGAATTCCAAATGAACCATTTGTCTTCATAAATGAACCCCTGCATGAAAGGTGCACTCCCTAGTAACACTGTTTCTAATCCAAAGAAAGATGGCCATTGCATGGCAATCGTGACTAGGAGTGGCATGATATTGAATAATGGTGGTGCGAAACCCAAAGGTGTTGTTGTCCCAAGGATAAATGTTGGTGATGAGTTGGAAGAGGAACTGAAAACACCAAGTGTTGGTGATGGCGAAGAAGGGAAGGATGAGGGAGAAAATGATTTAACTTCCTCAAATGATGTGAATGTGAATGAGGGAAAGAAGGCCCCCAATGAAAAAGACGAAAAAGAAAGATTTCCATCTCCATATCCATAGCAGCTGACCAAGAAGAAGGAAGATAATTAATTTCTCAAGTTCATAGAAATGTTCAGCAAATTATCCATCAATATACTGCTTGTGGATGCCTCGCTTTAAATGCAAGGATATGCAAAGTTTATGAAGAAACTTTTGAAGAAAAAGAAGATAGTTGATATGTGCACCGAGGAGGTGATCGGTCATTGTAGTTTTGTGATGTTCAGCAACCTTGCCCTAAAACATGAAGATCCCGGAGCATTTACCATTCCTTGCAAAATTGGCTTGTGCATGTTCAATAAAGCTCTTTGTGACCTTGATGCCAGTATTAATTTAATGCCTCTAGTGATTTTCAAGAAGCTCGGGTTGGGGAATCCCAAACCTACATCCATGAGGCTTTTGATGGCGAATAGGTCAATTAAACGACCTGTTGGAGTGTTAGTTGATGTCCTTGTAAGGGTGGATAAATTCATACTCCCAACTGATTTAGTTGTGTTGGATTGTGAGATGGACATCGATGTACCAATTATCTTGGGATGTCCACTACTAGAAACGGGAAGAGCTTTGATTGATGTGGAGCTTGGGGAGCTTAAGTTCCGAGTAGGTGGTGATGAGGTCACCTTCAATGTGTGTCAGCCTACCAAGCCCACGGAGGGGTGTAAGGTAATAGCAGTGCTTGATGGTGAAGTGGAGCATGAGGAATCAATTGACGATGAGAATGAATCGGAGGATGATCCTCCGGATTGTTAAAGATTGAGAAGGTATCCGTCATGCCACGATATTAACTAAGGCGCTTCTTATAAGGCAGCCTAAGCATTTTTATTTTGGACATTTTGATGTTTTTGTTGTTTTTGATTTTGTAGGTAGATAGAATGAAAAATAAGGAGAAGAAGAACAGAGCAGGCACTGTGCTTGACCAGCTAACCGTCGGTCCACATGCATAAAGCACCACTTGAACGTAAGTTAAGGGACGAAAGATGTGGAAGAAGAGGGAAAATTGACCATTCACCAGTGAAACACCAGTGCCAAACCGCGAACCATCCGATGCAACGCCAATACAAATTAGAATACCTGGGAGTTGAAGCATAACGATGAATAAACCGATGAAACATAGGTGCTAACCCGTGAACCGCCGGTCACCCGCCGCATACAAGGTAGTAAACTGAAGGGGAGATGGTCACCTGCATTAAAGCGGCAAAATGTCAGTCTTGGCCAGTGACCACCGGTTAAACGCAGGTCAAGGTACGCAGTGAGTTTAAAATATTAACCAATCAATTGACCAACCCAATCCATGGATTTAAAAATACGGTCAAAACCTCTTCAACTCCCCATAAACCCTTTTTTCTACCTTTTCATTTTTCAACTATACCTTTTTAACTTCCCAATACACCATCTTTCCACCTTCCCACTATTAAACCCATCTCCTCACCTACCACTCCTATCCATTCCTTCTCCCCTACAAATTCCCCATTCCTACTTCCCTCATTTCATCACTTATCACTCATCTTTTCACTAAACTAAAGCAAGTGTCTTGTGGAAGCTCCATTGTTGGTCAACATCAAACTTCTATCTCTCTTCACTCTTTGTTCTCAATCTCATTCGGTATGTGTGTCTTACTTTGATTTTGTTGAGGATGTGAAGACATCTGAGTATATTAATTTAGAAGTTTCCCCATTCATGTTTCCCCATTACCTTGTTCTTATGCCTTTCATTGATTGTATATTTTTCATATTCTGGATATGTGGGGGTATTAATAAAATGCTGAATGTTAATATGGGTATCATCTGTGGTAAAAAGCTTTGTTCTTGATGTGTTTGATTTTAGTTGGAAGTGACGTCCGAGTAGCCCCAAGTGTTTAAAATGTACGATTTGTCCGATGATAGATAGAGTGACGTCTTTCTTAAGGGTAAATGGTCATTTTTATTGTATTTTTGTCATATTGAGTGAGTAAGCCATGAATGGGAAATATTTTGCTTGACTAAGTTTTGGGGTGAAATGCACTGAATGGAGTTCACTGGCGAACCGCTGGATGAAGCGTCGGTTGAGGTACAAGGCTTTAGGCAATTGCCTCAGACCTGCATTTCACTGGTGCTCCGTGGGTCAAGACCGTCAAAATGCCGGTGTGGCATTGGATTACCCTGTTTCCACCAGTCCATTGTGTAAGACCAGCGGATAACCGGTGCCTCGTGAGTCTTCACCTGCGTTTCACCAGAATTCTGCCGGTGCTGTCAGCACTTAATCTCCGAACCCTTCAATTTGTTTGTCATTCAATCTTTACAGTTTCTTTCCTTTTCTTAGAATAGATGTAACTTTTCTTTTCCATTATCAAAGAAAATACAAAAAGAAATATTGTTGCATGTCACTAACATCGAGCAAAGGCAAGGCCCTGGCTTTATTTAAAAGCAAAGGAAAGGGGAAATCAAGGGCGAACTCAACCCCCAACACTACAAAAGTTATTATCTTTTGTGTGCCTGACATGGAAGGGCACAATTCTATTTACAAGGGGCGTTCTATAATAGTAGAGAAGCGCTTCAACTTGGTGGGGCTGGGTGGTGACTTCCCCAACATCACAACACAATTCACTAACTTCCAATGGAACGTCTTTGCCTATCCTCTTCCATACTTCTACAATAGCCTAGTGCCTGAGTTCTATGTATCATACCAGGATAGGCAAGAGAGCATGCATCATAGAGGCAAGGTTGACAAGTTCCCCTGCCTTCCCTTAGTTAGGGTGAGAGGTGTAGAAGTTGATATCACATCGGTGGCCATCAATTCTTTATTTTAGGAGGACGATATTGAACCCGAAACTGAGTATTCAGCCAGAATCACCAACAAATAGAATCAATTCAGTTGGATTACGCCTACCATTGCCGTCGATACACTTTTATGGGTTTCTATGGATGACAAGATCTCGCGACATGATTTAAAGTTTGAAGCCAAGTTGTGGCTTGATTTTATTTGTGGTCACATCGTGCCCTCAAAGAAAGAGCAGAGAGTAAATTTGGAGGCGGACATCCTCATCACTTGCATCATCATAGGAGTCCCCATAAACTTTGGGGAAATAGTGGCGATTCAGATGATGAAAAAGGCGAGGAAAGCTGGCACCTCAATGCCCCATGTTTTGCTCATATCCCATCTTTGCCTCCGCACAGGAGTGCCACTTTTCCCAAATAAGATCTCCATCTCCGCTATTGGTGATCACTGTAGATAGAAAAAGGGACACAGATGCTCCCAAGAGTAATAGAAAGTGGATACAAGCCTTTGAGGTCCCCGAGGAGTTAATACCTCATGGATTAGAGAGCAGGCCCCCATGATCCTCGATCTCAACATGCCACATCCTGAGGCATCAAGCTAGGCTTCCAGAGAAATACGTATTAGGGGAGCCTCACCTCCTCCCACATCTTCTCAGCCAAGTAGCCTCCACAAACTCACAGAGATGACACACTTCCATGAGAGCCAGCTTCAGAAATTGGATAAAAGTCTCCCTAGCCTGATTGCCAAGATGGTGAAAAAGGAGATGAAGTCAATGTATGATAACTTGAGAAAGTTATGCTCACGTGGGTATGATGTGGAGGAGGCTGTCACTTCTCTCTGGGTTGAAGTAAGGGAATGTAAAGGTCAGACGTCAATGGAGGCTCCCAACATAAGTATGCTTGACGCAACTATGGCTTCCCCTTCTACAGCCTGAGGCCCCATAGACGACTTATTAAAAGGCTTATAGGATGATGAGGTGGATTTGAGAGATAATGGTCATGATGGGGATGCTGAGGCCGAGGGTGATGATGATGATGATGAATGACCACTTCAAGGAGTTCTTACCCTTGCTTGTTTTGTATGCATACTTTGGGGACAATGTATTATTTTATTTGGGGGTGGGATGAGTGTATCTCTTTTGTGGTCATTGTTAGTTATGTTAATTTTGCCCTTGTTAGCCTTTTGTTTTTGAATTATGATGGTTTGTGAGCTTTTGTTGGGCTCGGGATGCCCCTGTCTAGCTGTTATTGATGATGACGAGCTGTTGTTTTAATAATTGTTGAATGGTTATTGAGCCTTTGTTGGGCTTGGGATGGATAAAATAAAAAAATTGTTCTTGATTGATTAGTGCATATGATTGGGTCCTTGTTTAAATTGCCAAATGTTTCATGACCCCAACTTTGATTTTTGCCTTTACAAATAGTAGTTAGTGAATAAACTCTGAGGGTTTTCTTTAATACCACGATTCTTTCCCGAGGAGCAATTTTTTTATTTTTCTATTATTGAACTAGGTGACATTTCCCAATGATAGATTGTAAGGAGACTTTCTTAAGGGAAAATGCCATATTTTTTAGTCTTTTGAAATTGTTTTTGAGGGGTACCACTAAATTTTTTTGTGTGGCATGAAAAAAAATTAATTTTGAAGAAATGGGGCATTTGAAATAGAAAATGTAGCACTCTCTTGTCATATATTGTACATTCCTTATTCGGCTTGTTGATTCACATGATCAATTGTCTTAGAATCGTAATCTAGCTATGGTGATGTATTGTGTGAACTCCTTGAAATGTGATGCCTTATGTGGTAAGGCTGACTGAATGATTCCCATGCATATATATTTGTCTAGAACTTTCCCTATGTGTGATTCAAGGAGAAATCCTAGAGGTAGTTGAACTTACAACATTATTTTAGGCTTTCTATTGCTAGTCACTTCACCTAAAATGACCTCCTTAAACATCTTCCTTTGCTAGCCAATATTGAGTCTTTGACCCTTTTTATGGGAAATCACATTACAAGCCTAATGACCCTTTTTAATCCCCGTCTTTCGCACCTATCCTCCCTAGTTGCTAAGTAGTGAAAGGATGAAAAATGGGGCTTCAAGCCAAAGAAATAGGGAGAGATAAGGAGATGTATGGAAATGAGGCAAAAGCCTAAGTTTGGGGTTTCACAAGGAAAAGGAGAAATGTGATAGCTTCAATGTGAGGTAGCACCAAATTGTAATTAAAATGAATGAATTGGTTGGTTGAAAAATCTTGAATCATTGAAAAGAGAAAGTATAGTGAAAGGTATTACCTCTTGCTTAGATGAGGAGAAATGTGGAATCTAAAGGTGTTATAAGGGTGGCTCTTATTAAACAAAAGATAAAGATGATGAGCAACGAGAGATAAGGTGGAATGATCTCAACAATGTGGTAGGATGTTAGAAATGTTCACAAATAGGTATTAGGGAGGTTCTAACCACTAAAACTCATTATTTATCCTATCTTAACCCCTAACCTTCATCATGACCCCCAAGTCCTAATTAATTTTTAGTGTAGCAACTCTACAAAGGGAAAGCCTATGGGTCAAGTTGTGTGCATGGAGAATTTCTTTGTGAGACAAAGCATTATTTTTCTTTTCTATAATCCCTTGTGTATACATTTCTTGACAATAAAAAGGGATTATCTCTTCTTGGACTGGCATCACCCCTTTGGAGAACATGCTTGCATTAGTGTGAAGAAGTGATTGCGACATTAGTGTTGTGAGCTTCAAGGTAAGCTTTGAATGTGAATTTGTAATGATTTGAGATGCTATGCGTGCTTGTTTTGATAAAATATGCCATTGTTTTGAAGAATGAAAATATTTGTGAATCATGCCTATTTATTGTGGTTACCTCTTGAAACTTTCACAACATGTTTTATCGAGTCTCTTCTCTTTTTCTTAAGCCGGTGAGCATTTTTTGGGTTGTGTTAGGATCAGTTGTCCTTGGTGCATAAATTCATATGGTATAAAATGCTATTATATTTGCTCAACTATAAAGAATTGCATAACTTGAGAACAATCAATGGTTTGAGTTTCGGGGTTTGATGAGTTGATAATTTACCAACTCATTAGGCTCTTAGACATGAGTTATTGTTTAGTTTTCAAGTCTTTTAGGTGGACTTTATGCTCTTTCTCCTTGATCTTTGAAGGTATTTAACTAGAGTAAAAAGGCATGAAATGGAGAAAAAATCATAAAAATTGAGTTGAGCACCATGGTTGAGATGAGGACCGGTGCTCCACCGGAGGACATAGGTGAAACGTTGGTCACTCGCAACTACCTACTAGGCTAAAGAATAATGGCTATTGGAAAAACGCGAATCAGCACCAGTGAACTGCCGGTGCCAATGCCAAATAGATCCAAAACCCACTGGCACCCAGATGCGACTAATCGGCGGACCGCCGATCAACACTTGCGAACCGCCAGTGACTCGCAAGTGAGGTCCGTCAGAAAAGGGCAAAAATGTATGATTTAAAAAAAGAGGAGCATTTAATACCCTACTTTTGTTCATTTTTAAAAGAGAACTGAATCTTCTATTCCACATGATTATTCCACTGTATTGAATATTGAATAGAAAGTAGAGAGAAGTTGGAGAATTAAATTATAGAGAGAGAAAGCTTCATCTTCTTCTTTGAAAAGGTAGAAAACTCCACTGGAGACCAGAACCTTGTGCTTGAATTTTCTTACTAATTTTATTGAATGGATTTGAATTATTACTTAATGAAATGTCTTCTTCTACTTGCATAAGTAGCTAAATTCCTTTCTAGGAGTGTGTGAATGATTGAGATTTATTTGGATTGGGTATTATTTAATTGATCTTAGATTTACTCAATTAGTATAATTCTAGTGTTTCATCTGAGTTTTAATCTAAATACTCATAGTTGCAAATGTGGGTTGTATTTACTTAATCTAATTTTGCTTGAAAAAGGAATTTAGAGTATGGGTGATGAAACATTAGTGGGTAATTGGGTGTTGATCATGTGGAGTTGGTCTAGAGATAGACAAAACCCATTGTCATAAAACCATTGAGAATCATAGCTAGGAATAGTTGATTCTTACCTAAGTTGATGTGGCTATTGTGAAAAGGACTTTGGGCTTTGAGAAAACCTGAGGTAGAAGGTACCTAATTTGTTGAAAAACATAGGGTGCCACCTCGTCCACAACTAATTATACTATTGAATAATGCTAGGAGCTGTGAAAAAATCTCAATCCGATGATGCCCCGATAATTTCACACCTAATAGTCTCTCCTTTCGCATTTTCTATGCTTAGTCCATGTTTTCGTGAGCGAATTTTGTAGTTCAATTATTGAGTTATGATTTCCCCAATTTTTACTTTATTATTTTTGAGACATTGATGCAAGTTACTTTAATTTGATAGACAACTATCGCATGATCAACTACTATTCCCTATTGGATTCGATCCCGACACTTGTCGGGTATATTTATTTTTCCATTGACCGTTTACACTCTCTTATTAAGAGGAGTGAATTTGGACATTATCATGATCCCCCAGTAACCAGTTGTTCCCATTTTCTGCACACAAGTCATTTCTCAACCTCAAGTCTTAACTGATACTCACACAATACCTTACTTCCAACGACCTAGACAAGAGGGGTGTTCCAAACTTATTTTCCCTTCGTAATGATGAACGGGTTGTTACATCAGATACCAATTAAACTATAAACAGCTGGGGGTATCTATCCTGCATGTCGGCCTTGGTCTCTCAAGTGGCTTCCTCTATGGGATGATTCCTCCACTGGACCTTCACCGTTGCTATCTCTTTTGACCTCAACTTGCGGACCACCCTATCTAGTATAGCCATCGGCTCCTCCTCGTAAGATAGGTTCTCATCAAGAAGAACTGAATCCCACCGGATTATGTAAGTCCCATCCCTATGGTATTTCTTTAACATGGAGACATGAAATGTCAAATGCACTCCTAACAACTATGGCAGCAAAGATAGCTCATAAGCTACCTCCCCCATATGCCGAAAAACCTCGAACAACCTAATGTACCTCAGACGAAGCTTGCCTCGCTTTCCGAACCTCATCACATCCTTCATGAGAGAAACCTTAAGCAACACTTGCTCTTCTACCATGAACTCTATATCCCTCACCTTTTTGTCTGCATATTTCTTCTATATGGTTTGAGCAGCCACCAGTCGCTCCTAAATCATCCTAATCTTCTCCAAGAACTCTTTGAGCAAATCATCCCCTAAGGTCTCACCTTGAATGCATCGAATCAATCGATCGGAGACCTGTATTTCCTCCCATATAGAGCTTTGAATGACACCATGCTAATGCATGAGTGATAGTTGTTATTGTAAGAAAATTCTGCCAGAGGTAAAAACTTATCTCAATGGCCACCAAAATCAATCACACAGGCCTGAAGCATGTCTTCTAACACCTGAATTGTCCTCTACGACTACCCATCTGTCTGCGGGTAAAAAGTTGTGCTCAAGTCCAATCTGGGGCCTAGTTCAGCCTGCAAGGTCCTTCAAAAGTGGAAGGTGAACTGTGTACCCCTGTCAGAGATAATCGAAATCGGTACCCTATGCAACAGAATCACCTCTTTCACATATAATTTCGCTAGTCTCTCTGAATTGTAAGTCACTTGAACCGGTAAAAAATGAGCAGACTTAGTCTATCTATCTACAATAACCAAAATAAAGTCGAACTTCCCCAATGTCTTTAGAAGGCCAACCACCAAGTCCATTGCTATTCGTTCTCACTTCCACACTGGGATGGGCATTCTCAACAATACTCCCCCAGGCTTCTGATGTTCGTACTTCACTTGTTGACAGTTTAGGAGGTAGGCCATGTGATCAACAATGCCCCTTTTCATTCTGCCACCAATAGTGTCTCTTCAAGTTATGAGACATTTTAGTAACTAACGTGCCATGATTTTACGACACTTTCGACTCTTAAAACCAAGAAATTATGCATATTCCAGGTATGTTTATATGGGTATGATGTGTTTTGTGCTTAATGTACAGGAAAACAGGTTTGGAAGTGAATTTGGTCAAATTAATGCTAAAAATAACTGAAGGGTGATTGCCAGGCACTTAACGGGTCGTTGGCAGGAGGCACGACCAGTTTCTTAAGGCGTGGGAAAAAGATGGAGTTTGGAAGATACAAAATAGTGCACTTGACAAGTTGGAGGAACGACTCATTACACCTGGAAATGAGTCGTGAGGTCAATCGTTAGGATTCAAAGACAAAATTTCAGCAAAGTGGCCAGTGAAATTGACAACAGACATAACGAGTCGTCATGAGATGAAATGACTTATTGGCAGGCCACTGAAACCATCCATGAAGTACACTGGAGTTTTGAACGAGTCAGTCCACGTGGACCTAACAACTCGTGTTTAGGCACGACGAGTTGTTAGGTGACCCATTGCCACAACTGGGTGCGATGCTGAGGATGACTAATGTAAGCAAGAAACGACTCGTCAGAAGGCCAAACGACTCATCACCTAGCCCGTTGCCACTGACGACCTGGTTTCCAGTTTTATTTAGGAAAAGGATTTCTTAGAATTATAAATACCCAATTTAGGTTTATTGTTAGTAGACGATTGTGGAAGGATTTTTAGGCGTTTTTTGAGACGAATTTCTTGACAATTAGAGAATGATTTTTGAGAGCATTTTCATAAAATTGTTCTTGATTCAAGAAACGAAAGCAACATTGGAGTTTTATTCAATCTACGTGGTTTTTGTTCTACAATAATTTGTAAGTTACAATTATGATTTCTTCAATATTTTATGATTGAGATAATACAAGTATGAGTATCTAAACCCATAAACTAGGTTTGTGGGAACCAAGATGAATTAACACACATAGGTAAAAACACGTAGTGATTCTTGAATGGGGTTTTATGCATGTGTTGTTTTTCCCTTCGTTTTGATTGATTTTTTGATGGTTGCAAATGTTAGGACTTGCCTTATTCTTACTTACTGGACCAAGGAGGTAAAGAATAGGAAAAGGGATTAACAACGGAGATTTGAGGATATCAACCCTCATCTAATAGCTTGAACTTATCTGAGGATAGCTAATCCCATATTAAGGGTAAGGGTCAATTAAAGTACACCCTACGGACCATGTTGTGTGGTGAAAATCATCTAGATTGGCAAGAAACCATTTAGGTGAACCTAACTTACCAATATTGCATGTTAAACACCAGAATAGATCGCTAGTGTATAAGCCTTGTGGTTATGAAATCTTGGGAAACACAATCCTAGTCAAATCGTTAATTGAATACAAACCAAATTTGATTTCAACATCCAGTAATTTTACTTCATTTATTATTCTATATTTTTCCCCTTTGGAAATAAGTAAATCAATAGTAATAGTTATTCACATTAACTTAAGTTCTTACCATATTTCCTATGGGATCGACCTCAATCTTTGTTGGGTTCTATATTTGACAATCGACCGCTTATATCTCAATTGCGAGGTGTAATTTGGTGACATCAAATTTTGGCATCCTTGCCGGGGAATACGGCTAAGGCTTTTGTTAATTGTGTTAACTTTACTGTTGGTTCTTGTTTCCTTTTTATTTTTTTTCTTTGTTTTTTTGGTACTTAATAGGTCTAGCCCATGGAGGAGTCTTTGTTTCTCGATGATTTAGCATCCTCTCTGATGAACATTGGGGCTTAGGAGATTTATGCGAGTGAGGAGATTGCAAATGCATTTGCTGGCATGGGGTCATACACTTACGCTCCAAAGAAGATCGATCTTGATTTGAAAAATTGGGTGACCCCACCAGCCAAGCCATCTATTGAGGAGCCTCTAATGTTGGAGCTCAAAGAACTCCCATCACATTTACAGTATGTATTCTTGGGAGCCGGTAACACTTTATCGGTCATTGTCGCAGCTGACCTAGAGGAATGGCAAGTGGAGGGTTTGGTCTCCATCTTAAAGAGATATAAAAAATCCATTGGGTGGACCATTGCAGATATTATTGGAATCCCAGGTGATATTTGCACTCATAAGATCCAGCTAGAACCAGATTGTATTCCAAGTATTAAACATCAGCGTAGGTTGAATCCACCTATACAAGAGATGGTCAAGAAGGAAGTCATAAAGTGGTTGGATGCAGGTGTGGTTTATCCTATTGCAGACAGCAAATGGGTGAGCCCAGTCCAGTGTGTACCAAAAAAGGGAGGAATCACGTGGTCCCAAATGCGAACAATGAGCTCATTCCTCTGAGACCATTCACCGGTTGGAGAGTATGCATGGATTATAGAAAACTGAACTGGTGGACGCAGAAAGATCATTTTCCAATGCCATTCATGGACCAGATGCTAGACAAACTTGCAGGTAGAGGATGGTACTGTTTCCTTGATGGTTATTTGGGGTACAATCAGATTTTTATAGCCCCTAAAGACCAAGAGAAGACCACATTCACTTGCCCATATGGTACATTTTCTTTTAAGAGTATGTCGTTCGGGTTATTTAATGCACCCGCCACTTTTCAACGTTTCATGATGTCCATTTTTTTTTTACATGGTGGAAGACATCATCGAAGTCTTCATGGATGATTTTTCTGTGGTGGGTGACTCATTCGAGGACTGTTTGGCTCATTTGAGCAAGGTGCTTCAGAGATGCGAAGAGACAAATTTGGTGCTCAACTGGGAAAAGTGTCATTTCATGGTGAAGGAAGGAATAATGCTAGGCCACAAGATTTCTAGTAAGGGTATGGAGGTAGACCGAGCGAATATTGAAGTGATTTCTAGTCTACCACCTCTAATTTCTATGAAAGGTGTTCGAAGCTTTTTGGGCCATGCAGGTTTCTACAGAAGATTCATCAAGGACTTCTCCAAAATTTGACATTCATTATGTAAGATACTCGAGAAGGAGGTGAAGTTTGTTTATGATGAGGCATGTCTGAAGGTGTTCGAATTTCTCAAAGAGAGATTGACCACGACCACCATTATCGTGGCACCTCACTGATATTTGCCTTTTGAAGTGATGTGTGGAACTAGGAGCTGTGTTGGGTCAAACGAGTGAAAATATTTTTCATCCAATTTATTATGCTAGTAAGGATCTTAATACAGCTCAGAAAAATTATACCGTGACAGAATAGGAGTTGTTGGCTGTAGTTTTTGCATTTGAAAAGTTTCAGGCATATTTGATCAGAACTAAGGTGATAGTCCACACAGACCATGCAACTTTGATATATCTGATGGCAAAGAAAGATGCCAAGCCGATACGCTCGCGGAATGCTGTCTCCTCGATTGTGGAAGGCANATCAGAACTAAGGTGATAGTCCACACAGACCATGCAACTTTGATATATCTGATGGCAAAGAAAGATGCCAAGCCATGGTTGATTCGATGGGTTTTGCTGCTACAAGAGTTCGAGTTTGAGGTGAAAGACCGAAAAGGGACTGAAAATCAGGTTGCAGACCACTTATCTAGATTAGAGCCTGATGCAGCACTTAGAAATGAGCATGATATAGATGACACATTTCCAGACGATAAGGTTCTAGCGGCATCTCAAGATATCATCACATGGTTTGCAGACTTTGCTAATTATCTGGTGAATGATGTTGTACCGGAGCACTTGTCTTTTCACTAGAGAAGAAAGTTTATGTCCGATGTACAAAAATTCTTCTAGGATGAGCCCTACTTATTCCGCATATGTGCTGATGGGTTTATTTATAGATGCGTATCCGAGGTAGAGATGCTGAGTATATTGGAGGCCTGCCACTCATCCCCTGTTGGAGGCCACCACAGTGGGATCTACACAGCCCATAAAATTCTACAATGTGGGTACTATTGGCCAACCATTCACCAAGATGCACATGATTTTGCAAAGGCATGTGATGCATGTCAAATACAAGGAGGCATATCGCGGAGGCATGAGCTTCCTCTTACTCTCATCCTCGTTATTGAGCTATTTGATGTATGGGGCATTGATTTCATGGGTCCATTTGTGAGCTCAACTGGGATGAAGTATATACTTGTCGCTGTTGACTACATTTCAAAATGGGTGGAAGCAGTTGCTTTGCCAAACAATGAAGGGAAGAGTGTCACAACATTCTTGAAGCGAAATATATTTTCAAGATTCGGGACCCCCAGAGCCATCATTAGTGATGGGGGTTTGCATTTCTATAACCGATTGTTTCGCTCTTTATTGAAAAAAATATAGGGTCAAACATAGGGTGGCCACACCCTATCATCCACAGTCTAGTGGGCAGGTTGAAGTCACCAACAGGGAGATAAAGACTACTTTGGCAAAGACTGTGAATGCAAACCAGACAGATTGGGAAAGAAATCTAGATGATGCTTTATGGGCCTATCGAACTGCCTTCAAGACTCCTATAGGTATGTCTCCATATCAGCTCGTTTATGGTAAAGCATGTCATCTCTCGGTCGAACTTGAGCATAAAGCTATGTGGGCGCTCAAGAAGCGGTATTTGGATTGGAACGAAGCTGTAAACTTGAGGCTTGATCAGCTGAATGAGCTAGATGAATTTTGTTTGAAGGCCTATGAGAGTTCTAAAATTTATAAACTAAGAATGAAAATTTAGCATGACCGAAAAATCGAGAAAAGATATTTCATTCTGGGTGATATGTTACTTTTGTTTAATTCTAGACTTCGGTTGTTTCCTGGAAAGTTGAAGTCTAAATGGCTGGGGCCTTATCGAGTGGTCCAAGTATTCTCCCATGGGGAAATCAAATTGGAAAACCATGAAGGAAAGCGGTTCAAGGTAAATGGTCAACGGGTAAACTCTTATTTGGGAAGAAGTGAAGAACTCAAACTGGTAGACCTGTGGACTCTAAGTAAAGTCTGAGTAACTCAAGTGACTTGCGTTGTGCCATGACGTTAAATTAGGCGCTGCATGGGAGGCAACCCATGGAGGTGTTTTGGTGAAGTCTGAGTAATCAAAATACCCGCATCGTGCCGCGACGTTAAATAGTGTATTCCTTGTTGAACAGGAGCATGTTAAGTGCGACACACGCTATAAGCATCATAGAAGCTTTTCTATTCTCTAGTTCATTGTGTTAGTAGAATTCTATGTTTGTTTCCAGGCCTAGATCTTAGGAGCTCGTGAGAGTTATCGAGCCGGAGCTAGTAAGTTGAGAAGCATGGGCGCAGCTAGGCAGTTTAGCTACCAATTTGGCGTCTGTATGGTCAGGAAAGAATGCCTAGAGGCCATTGGTGTATCCATACGCCCCAGGGCCATAAATTTAGATAGGAAGGCAATGTTTTAGAGTTAGAAGCCTAAGGTTGTCTAGTTAACTGAATGACAGCCTGTCACCCTATTAGTTATTACTAGTGGTTGTAAGTCTTAGTGGGCTTAACAGTTATCATATAAGTCGCCCAGGAAGCCAGCCCAGTCGTCCAGGTCAAATAGACCCGTGGATACCCTAAGGAAGGGGACCTTATTAGTAATTAAAGGCCGGGCTAGCACCCCAGCTGGTTCCTATCACCGACAGGTTGCCAGGAATTAACAAGTTAGGTCTATATAAAGTTGTCTATAAGGTTAAGAATCGCCTAGAAAAGTAATATAAAATCCGAGTAGACCAAGATAAGGTATAAGGGACTAGTAGTACCACGTTAGTAAAGTAGTACCCACAGGCTAAGGATGTCAGTAAACTTCCTATGGAGGATTAGGGGCCGATCGCTCAAAAGCATGTTCGGCGAGTACCAGCCCTACAGTTTTCCTAAGTAGAGGAATTGAGTAGTTAGTCATTCGCGACCCTGCAGTTATTGTGAGCTATAGATGTCTGGGCAGGACATATAGAGAGTTGTGTTGGACCACTCCATATCTCTCCCTATTCAGTCCAAACTATTAGAGATCATGATCACTATCAGGATCCTTTGATCAGGTACAGGTGCATAGCGTGCCTGCCAGTAGCCTTACATACTATCCTTGGGGGGCGAGCAGTAGTGGCGTTATGCCTAGAAGGATAGTTACGCCTTTTGAGTGGCTATATTGAGATGTTAGTACAGCACCTTGGTTGGGGTTTCCCTTACTTTGGAGCCATCCATAACCACCTTAGGGTTACTAGCTATGTCGATGCTCGCGAGGGGCTAGATGATGTCACTTTGAGGAGCAGTATGTCGTCTGTGAGGGACGAAGATGAGGTATTAGGTCCTCATATAGTCCATTCCATCGCTATACTACTCTTATTTCATATCGGCATACCCCATCGAGTTTGGTACCTGAGGTACAGACAAAAGTCGGAGTCTACCGGACTCAGACACAACTACAGTTCAAGGGCCAAGAGGACTCAGTAGTAGACCCAGGGGACCGAGATGTTGGCTATAGTAATAGTAGAGTCATGGAAACCTGGATAGGGGTATATAGATTGAGATGTGCTCGCTAGGGCTTATGGGGGCCCGAACGAGTTATTCCGTGTTGATTGTCTGGCTTATGGGGGCCAAGTGAGGTTCTTGTTTGTATTCTTGTCTACTAGTTATAGTTTATAAATGTGTAATTATACAGTCTTAGCTTACGTACATGTAGTGTTGGTTAGATGCAGATTACGAATCAACGGGCGTACAAGTTATTCTATCTGCCCTTCTTTCTATTTACTTCCATTCTTTACCATCTTATCTATTGCCTTACATATTTGGTACATATTGTATTGACACCCTCCCCTGGGTGTTGCATTAATTGCCTGAAGGTTTATACAGACAGGGTTCAGGATCTATAGTAGCAGTTGTTCATAGTCTGCAATTGGGACAATTCCTCTCATTCGGAGTTTCCAAGTTGTAGAGATTTTTGTATTTCAGTAATATAGCATTTTGGGTAGGCCGTGGCCCTGTCCCAACAACTATTTGTATTCTTAGAGGCTTGCAGACTACAGTCATCAGTCAGTTAGTGGTATGTTGGCTGTGTGGTTCCTTAATCAATTATGCTTCGTGTGTTGGCCGTGTGGGGCCTAGTATAGTACCTCGTCTTCATTTCTATTATAACTAGACATCATGGTTTCCTCGTCGGCCTGTATAGGATCCCTTCTGTTGCCTGTTGTTGGTAAGCTGTTTTCGTTCACAAGTGGCTATACGGCCTAGTTGGTTGGAGGCTGCATTTACAACCGAGAAATAGCCCGTTGCTTTCTTGAATTGAGTCGCAGGCTGGCACCAGATGTGCGTAAGCCTATCCAGGTCAGTTAGTTGCCAGTGTGGCACCAGGTTCCAGTGATGCCTCCCAAGGTGGGGCGTGACAGGCACGTAATTCTAAGATTCGAGGCAAAACCTGAGTCTTGAACCTACTCGATGTTAAATACTACTCCCAAAATATATATAGTGCTCATAGGATAATATACATGAAATTCACGGGCTACTTAAATCATGATAATCATAAAATTGCTTGACAATACATGAACTAGCCATGAAATAAGGCCCGTGAGTCGGCCATAATCATAAATTCATAAGTCATGAGGTTCATGAATACTTGTAAAACATGTGTATACTTGATATTCATAAATTCATGATTATAATTTGAGAGAAATCATATAATAATTCATAAGTCCTAATTGGGATAATTTAGATCAAGATCATAATGAAATCGTAACTTGACTTTTCATAAAAATATGCATAATTGGAATAATTTGATTTAAATTCGAATCTATAATTTATATTCAAAATAGTTATAAAATCTGCCCATAGATCATACAACATGATTTAATTCATGAAAGAAAATGACCCATAGATAGATCATAGAGAAATTCACAAGAATTAAATTAAACCCCATAAACCATGGAAATTGAATTGTTGAAGTAGAATACCATGGAATTGATAGAAGTTTGGGCATGAGACTGGGAGGAACTCTCGTTCATAGCCTCCCATACCTGGGTAGTTTGTTTTTTCCCTCTTCCTTGAACATCCAAAAGAAATTAAGACAGAATTGATGGTTATAAGCTTTGATCACCTCTAAGAGCCTCCTAGTCTTGCATGCATGGAATGGTAAGGCTTAGGATAGGTTTTAATCTTTAAAAACCCCATAGTTGAGCTTAAAACGACGTAGTTTAGACCTTAGTACCATAGAAATTATGAAAAATCCCTTAATAAACTCACAGGGAAAAACAGACTGCTAGTCCCAACGAGGGACTGGACGAGTCGTCGCCATGGACCACGACTCATGGTTAGGACTCATGATGTACACTTCCTAAATTCACCTAAGGCTCGCCATGGAGTACTCTACAATTTGTTACCGGTGACCACGACTCGTGGTCACCTCTCGTGGTCCTCACTACCTAAAAAAACCATTGACCCTCAACCTTTCTTGACCACGGCTGACACAATGAGTTGTGAGGTCTGACCACGACTCGTGGTCATGCCATTGGTGGCCCAAAAACTCAAATCCTAGAACATAAAGACAACACCTCACCATGGCTCACCTAACGACTCATGGTCATCCCCACGGGTCACAAAACGTCTCGTTCTGTGACCTAGTACAGATTTTCAAGCTTTTCTTTGTTCAATTCCCAGTTCCGATCTTAGGGATTGTGGGGTATTACAATATCTCCCCCTTGGGAACATTCATCCTCGAATGTTGGAAAACATATAGAAAAGAAGAAAAATGCACTCATCATATTCAAATAATAGTCATTTAAGCTAAAAATTGATGGAATGATTGACTCCGATTTGAACTACATGTCTGATGTGCCGTGACTTTACAACACTTTCGACACTTAAAACCAATAAAATATGCAAATTATGACTATCTTTATGTAGATATGATGTGTTTGTGTTATGTGTTGCTGGAAAATAGGTCCGGAACACGAAATGGGCAAAGTAAGGCAAAAATGGATTAAACTATAGGCTGCTAGCCAGGTAACGAGTTGTCGTCCCAATGGACGACTCATTCCTGGATTCATGGAGAAGATCAGGTGTTTTATGAAGAAGAACCAGTGCAGCCAACAATTTGAAGGAACAACTCATTACATCTAGTAATAAGTCGTTATGGCAGTCATGAAGACTGGGAAGAAAGTTTCTGGAAAAATGCACAGGAAGGCAACCAATGACATAATGAGTCATCAGGAGATGTGACGACTCATCATGAGATACTGTGAGCAATATTCAGGTACACTGGAGGATTTGGTGATCCATGGCCACGAAGGACCCAACGTCACATGCCCTGACCTGACGAGTCATTAGTGACTCGTTGTCGAGACTAGATAGTTTACTGAGGACGACTCGGGGACGCTTTCCACGACTCGTTAGGAGACCTAACGAGTCATTACTTGGCCTATTTCCACTACTGACCTAGATTCCCTCTTTAGTTAGGAAAGGTTTTGTTTGATACTATAAATAGAATATTTAGCTTTATTTTTAGGAGACAGTTTATTTTTTATTACTTTTCACGTGGATTTTGGTGTTTTTAATGATCATTCTTTGTTCAAGAAATAAATTTTATAATTTTGTTCTTGATTTTGAGAATTAAAAAACATTGAAGTTTTGTTCATCGATTTTGGTGATTTATTCAATTCAAGTGATTTCTTCTATGAATCTTTGTCAGTTGCATTTATGATTTCTTTTGTATTTTGTGATTTTGATCATTCAAATATGAGTAGATAAACCAACAACTACGGTTTTGGGAACCATAATGAATTAACACACATAGGTAAAAACACTTAGTGATTCTTGAACGGGGTTTATGCATGTATTGTTTTTCCGTTCGTTTTAATTGTTTCTTAACGATTGTAAACATTGAAATTTTCTTTATTCTTACTTACCGGATCAAAGGGGTGATGAATGGAAAAAGGGATTAACAACGGAGATTTGAAGCTATCAACCCTCATCTAATATCTTAACCTTGTCTGAGAATAGCTAATCCAATACTTAGGGTAAGGGTTAATTAAGCATACACCGGTATACATACCAAGTTGTGTGGTGATAATTATCTAGATAGGGGACCAACCATTTAGGTGAATTTAACTTACCAATATTGCATGCTAAACACCAGAATAGATCACTACTGTAAAAGACTTGTGGTTATGAAGTCATGGGGAACACAATCCTAGTCAACTTGTTGATTGAATATAACCAAAATTGAATTAAGTATCTACTATTCTTTACTCTTGTTTATTATTTGGTGTTTAAAACCTTCCCCCATAGGAAATAAGTAAGCCGATAGTATTAGCTAAACGCATTAACTCAAGTTCTCTTCATATTCCTCGTGAGATTCGGCCCCAACCCTTGTTGGGTTCTATATTTGACATCGACCTCTTTATATCTCATTCATGAGGTGTAATCCGGGTAACATCAAATTTTGGTGAATCAGAATCTGAGGAGGAAGCAAATTATCTGAATGATCAAGGGGAGGGTTTCTGAACTAACACCCAAAGGTCTAACCAAGACTATTGGTGTCAAGGTCAGGGGAACCAAGGTCAGAACTACTACAGAGATAACAATTAAAACCGAGGCCAATATAGAGACAATGGAGACTATAAAAAGCGTGAGGAGTACAAGAATGATAGAAGCGGTCTATATGTTCCTCCAAGGAACCGTGAGCCTGAGTCCAGTGGTTCAGGGTGGAAGACATTTTGTCTAAGGTACGTAAGTAGATGGAGGCAATAGATGGTCATTTCAAAGAACTCCGCATTGATATTTTTGGTATGAACCAAAAGGTTGAATCACATGCCATGACAATTAAGCAGATTGAGCAGCAACTTAGTCAGATGTCTTTTGCTATGAACCAGAGGTAGAGGGCACGCTTCCCAGCAATACAGTTAAAAATTTGAAAAATAACAGTCATTGCATGGCGGTCACTACTAGGAGTTGGAAGGTGATAGTTGATCCTCCAAGGCCGGTTGTGATTAATGAGACAGTAGAGCCCTTAGTGATTGATGATGATAGGATGGCAAATTCTGAGGATCAGACATTGGTTGATGATTTAGTAGAGAAGACCGCTCCTAGTAGTGAAAAGGAGCATCGATCTGACAAAGAAGGAGAAAGAGGTACTGCAAAAGATCACACCTATTCCCAGACCACCTCCAACTTTTCCACAGAGGTTGAAGAAAAAGGTCGAAGATGGGAAGTATCACATATTCATTTCCATGTTGAAATAATTATCTGTGAACATCTCATTAGTCGAGGAACTTGAGAAGATGCTCGGCTATGCTAAATTCATGAAGGACCTTGTCACTAGAAAGAGGACCATAAGCTTCGAATCTGAAAATAATTTGCACTAGTATAGTGCAATAGCATCTCGTCCTCTTGTTCAGAAAAAGGAAGACCCTGGAGCTTTCACCATGCTGTGCACTATTGGAGCATTTAATTTTGCTAAGGCACTATGTGATCTGGGTTCTAGTATTAACGTGATGCCGTTAGCAATGTACAGACAGTTGGGCTTGGGAGCCCCCAATCCGACTACAATGCGGCTTTTGATGGCAGATCGCACGGTGAAAAATTCATTGGGAATTCTCTATGATGTTCTAGTAAACGTAGAGTCCTTTATATTTTCGGCCGATTTTTTCATTCTGGACTGTGAAGTTGATTTCGAGGTCCCCATTATTTTGGAGCGACCATTCCTTGCCACTGGACGTACTTTTGTAGATATGGAAATCATACAGCTAAAATTTTAGTTGAATAATGAGGAGGTGACACTCAATGTATGTCGGTCCATGAAGCAGCCAAATGACATGAGGGTGGTCTCAGTAATTGATGTTGTGGAACCTGAGTTTCCAATTATGCCCATAGAGGAGTTAGTGAC
>JACEIK010003156.1:83565-95580 GCA_018107945.1 Datura stramonium
CTTTGGCCGACTCACGGGCCCAATTCCATGGCTAGGACTATAAATTGTCAAGCATGTATGATTGTTACGATTTGACTAGCCACGCATGTCATGTATGAATATCTATGAGCACGTTGCATGTTTTGGGAGTAGTACTTAACACCGAGTAGGTTCGGGGCCCAGGTTACGCCCCGAATCTCAGAACTACGTGCCATCGTAGGTTATGTTTGGGACCTCCTCAGTGACTGTCCCCCATGCCCTACAGGGCCTTCATGAGTGATATCACGCCTTTTATGGTTCATATCCTTGGCATGATATGGATGACCTCCCGACTAGGTTTACAGGTCGGGCTCCATGTGTGCTCAAGTGGAGTATGTCGGTTATAGAAATCTCCCATTGTTCCTCATGGTTTGATGCATGCATGATTTTGTTATTTTGTATGAAGTTAGATTTTATGAACTATTTTCCCTCATTTTATGACTATGATAGGTTTACGAATGTACTTGTAAAATCTTGAGCCTTACGATAATATTTATCATTTCGGTTTTATGATCATGATGTCCCCACTCCTAAAACATTTATGTTTTAAAGAATTGTCTTGCATACCTTACATACTCAGTACCTTCCAAATAATGACCCACAAACTTTCAGGATTCGGTTCGCAAGTTCAGCATCGTCCCTAGCGTGCGCTCAGTCCCGCTTAATCTTCAGTGGTGAGTCCTCATGATTCAAGGGCTTCATGTTCATATCTGTTTACTTATCTTATGTTTTTCTTTTAGAATGTTTGGGTTAGTTAGGGTCTTGTCCCTTCAACCTGTGTATCTTGTGTAGAGGCTTTCAGACCTATGTGTAGAATTCTGCCCTTACTGTTCATATTTTGTTTTGTTGTTCCTTACCTCTCATATTATGATTTTCAGTATGATTATTAAGTTAAGTTTTCCGCTTTATATGAATGAATTAGTTATATACTCACGCCATGGGTTGAATTTGAGTCTTTCAGGGCTCCTTGTCCCGTGGCTACGATTTGGGTATACTCTCAGATCATGACAAACTTGGTATCAGAGCAATAGATTTAGATGTGTCCTAGGGAGTCTGAAAGCCGCGTTAGGTAGAGTCTTTTTCATGGGTGTGAAGCGCGCCACACTTATGACGAAGAGGCTACTAAACATTATAGGAAATATCCCCTTCTTTCAGGATCTATGTCATGCGGTGAAAACCTCTCCATCCTTCTAATTCATACGTTTCACGATTGTAGAAAATTATGGCTCCCAGGAGGATGATCAGAAGGAGGAACAAAAATGATGAGGTCCACGAGGGTGGCCATGATAATGGGCGTCAGCAAGCCCCATTGATTCAGGAGCCCCAAGCACCAGTGCCAGCTACCCACGTGAGTTTCGGGCGGCGATTCAAATGTTGGCACAGGCCTTGACCGCTCAGGTTAACCAGCAGGCTGTTGCGCATGTTCCTCAGAACGGCAATGCGGTGGCAGCCCGAATCAGGGACTTTCTAAGAATGAACCCTCCCGAGTTCACTGGGGGAAAGGTGGACGAAGATCCACACGAGTTCATTGAGGGGATCTTGAAGGTCACTCAAGTGATGGGGGTGACAAATGAGGAGTGTGTGGACTTGGCATCATATCAGCTAAAGGAGGTCGCTTACATTTGGTTTAAGCAATGAAGGGACAGTAGGGCAGCGGGAGCAGGCCCTATCAGTTGGGATGAATTCCACATGGCCTTTCTTGAAAGGCTCTTCCCTTGGGAGATGAGGGAATTGAAAGCAATCGAGTTCATTAACCTCAAGCAAGGGAAGATGATAGTGTTAGAATATTCACTTGAGTTCACTTGCCTGTCAAAGTATGCCCCAGAGTTAGTGATGGACCAGAGGGCGCGGGTGAGCAGATTCGTGCAGGGACTAGCTGAGTATCTGGATAAGGATTGCAGAACAACCATGATTCATCAGGATATGGACTACCCACGGATGGTCCTCTATGCCCAGAAGATGGAAGCAACTTATATGAGGCAGAGAGAGGCTAAGAGGGCCAGAACTGATAGCCACAAGTTCTCCCAAATGAGGCCAAGGGGTGGGCCTCACCAGCAGTCCCAGCACAAGTCCATTACACCATTACCATCTTCAGCCAGTACTCCATCCAGGCACAAGATGGTTAGAGGAGTAGGGACTCAGGTTCGAGGAGTCAAAATATCATGCGCACAAAGCGCACGTTCCCATCTTGTGCTAATTGTGGCAAGAATCACCTAGGGAAGTGTTTGGTGGGCTCAGGCGCTTGTTTCGGGTGTGGCAAACCCGGACACAGAATCTAGGATTGCCCTGCAGCTAGGTCAGGGGGTAGAGGAGCCCGTACTTCAGCAACCAGTTCAGCAATTCCAGTGGCATGTCAGACTCAGCAGGGTGCTTCAACTGGTTCAGCTGCAGGCCAACGCCAGAACCGATTTTATGCACTTGGCTCTCGACAAGAGTAGGAGGCTTCTCCTAATGCGGTTACGGGTATGTTATGAGTCTTTCATATTGATGCTTATGCTTTGTTAGATCTGGTAGCTACACTGTCTTTTGTGACACCTTATATTGCTAGTCACTTTGGAATCAGTCCCGAAATCTTGTCCGAACCATTCTCTGTATCTACTCCGGTTAGTGATTCAGTCGTAGCGAGGCGGGTATATAGAGGTTGCCCCATTACAGTATTGTATAAGGTTACCTCCGCAGATTTAGTAGAATTGGTTATGACCAATTTTGACATTATTTTGGGTATGGACTGGTTGTTTGCATGTTATGCTTCTGTTAACTGTAGGACTAGAGCGGTGAAGTTTCTATTTCCAGATGAACCAGTGTTAGAATGGAGGGGTGGATCAGCAGTACCTGTAGGTCTCTTTATCTCCTATCTCAAGGCCCGGAGAATGATTGCTAACGGTTGTATTTACCATTTGGTTAGGGTTAAGGAGACCACGTCCGAGACCCTGACGATTCAGTTAGTCTCCGTGGTATGTGAGTATCCCGAGGTATTTCCAGATGACCTACCAGGTGTTCCTCCCGAGAGGGAGATTGATTTTGAAATTGATCTCTTGCCCCACACGCAGCCCATATCAATTCCTCCTTACCGAATGGCCCCAACCGAGCTAAACAGTTGAAGGATTTTCTAGATAAGGGTTTCATCCGGCCGAGTAAATCTCCATGGGGTGCCCCAATGTTGTTTGTCCGAAAGAAAGATGGTTCCCTTCGGATGTGTATTGACTATAGACAGTTAAACAAGGTCACTATCAAGAATAGATACCCTTTACCCAGGATCGATGACCTATTCGATTAGCTTCAGGGTGCCAAATATTTCTCCGAGATAGATCTCAGGTCCGGGTATCACCAGCTCAGGGTTCAGCAGAACGACATCCCAAAGACTGCTTTTAGGACCCGGTATGGCCATTTTGAATTTTTTGTTATGTCTTTTGAACTAACCAATGCCCCTGCAACTTTTATGGACCTGATGAATAGGGTATTCAAGGCATATTTTAATATGTTCGTGATCGTGTTCATTGACTACATATTAATATACTCCCAGAGCGAGGAGGAACATGTCGCACACCTGAGGGTAGCATTCCAGACCCTCAAGGACAACAAGTTATACGCCAAGTTCAACAAATGTGAATTCTAGCTGAAATCGGTTGCATTCTTGGGACATGTAGTCTCAAGTGAAGGTATAAGGGTAGACATCCAGAAAATAGAGGCAGTAAAGAACTGGCCCAGACCGGTAAACCCTTCAGAGATCAGAAGCTTTTTGGGCTTAGTGGGTTACTCTTGGAGGTTCATGAAAGGTTCCTCATCCATTGCATCCCCACTGACTAGATTGACTCTGAAAAAGGTGAAGTTCCAATGGTCGGAGGCTTGTGAGAGGAGCTTCCAGGAATTGAAGGCCAGGCTCACTTTAGAACCAACGTTGACTTTACTGGAGGGTACCAATGGCTTCATTGTATATTGTGATTCTTCGAGGGTTGAACTGGTATGTGTACTGATGCAGCACGGGAAAGTCGTAGCATATGCTTCCAGACAGCTGAAAACTCACGAGAAGAATTACCCGACCCACGATCTTGAGTTGGCTGCGGTGGTATTTGCTTTAAAGATATGGCGAAACTACTTGTATGGGTTTCATGTAGATGTATTCACAGACCACAAGAGCTTACAATATGTGTTCACATAGAAGGAACTGAACCTTCGGCAACGGAGGTGGTTGGAGCTACTTAAGGACTATGACATGAGTGTCCTTTATCATCCAGGAAAGGCCAACGTGGTAGCAGACGCTCTTAGTAGACTTTCTATGGAAAGTGTGTCGCATGTGAGTGTAGACAAGAAGGAGTTGGTAAAGGAGGTACATCGACTTACACGGTTGGGAGTTAGGTTAGTTGGTTCAACCAATGGTGGGGTGGTAATTCAGAACAGGTTAAAGTCATCCTTTGTAGCGTAGGTGAAGGCTAAACAAGATGAAGATCCAACAATGGTAAAGTTGAAAGAAGTTTTTCAAAGTCAGAAAGTAGAAGTCTTCTTCAAAGGGGGAGATGGTGTGCTTCGGTACTAGGGTCTCTTATGTGTTCCGAATGTGGGGTATTTGAGGAGTCGGATGTTGCATGCGGCTCACGGATCCAGATATTCTATCCATCCAGGTGCCACCAAAATGTATCATGCCTTGCAGGAAATCTACTGGTGGAATGGCATGAAGAGAGATATTGCGGAATTCATACCCAAGTGCCTGAATTACCAACAAGTGAAAGTCGAGCATCAGAGATCGGGGGGTGTACTCCAAGATATCAGCATTCCTACGTGGAAGTGAGAAGAAATCAACATGGACTTTGTAACCGGTTTACCCCCCACTCATAGGCTGTATGATTCCATTTGGGTTGTGGTCGACAGGTTGACCAAGGCTGCTCATTTCTTACTGGTCAAAACCACCGATTCAGCGGAAGATTATGCTAAAAAATACATCCGAGAGTTGGTTAGATTGCATGGAGTTCCCTTGTCCATTATATCAGATAGAGGTACTCAGTTCACCTCCCAGTTCTGGAGGTCTTTTCAAAAGGGACTTGGCACCCAGGTCAAGCTTGGCACAACATTCCATCCGCAAACCGATGGTCAGGCGGAGCAGACTATCTAGACTCTTGAAGACATGTTGAGAGCTTGTACTATTGACTTCAAGGGTAGTTGGGACGAGCATTTGCCTTTTGCTGAGTTCGCCTACAACAACAGCTATCACTCCAGCATACAAATGGCACCATTCAAGGCTCTTTAGGGGCGAAGGTGTAGATCGCCTATTGGGTGGTTTGAAGTCGGCGAGGCTTCGCTAGTGGGTCCAGATTCAGTCCATGAGGCCATGGAGAAAGTTCAGTTGAAAAGGGAAAGGTTGAAAACAGCTCAAAGTCTCCAAAAGTCTTATGCGGATGTAAGGAGGAGAGAGCTTGAGTTCGAGATCGATGATTGGGTGTTTCTGAAGGTATCACCCATGAAAGGAGTAATGAGATTCGAAAAGAAAGGGAAACTCAGTCCCCGCTATATTGGCCCATACAAGATTATGAGGCAAGTGGGTAAAGTAGCCTATGAGTTAGATTTACCCTCAGAGTTGGCTTCAGTTCATCCCGTATTTCACGTATCGCTCTTGAAAAAGTTCTTGGGAGACACAGCCTTAGTGGTCCCGGTGGAAAGTATTGGTGTGAAGGATAGTCTCAGTTATGAGGAAATTCTTATTCAAATCTTGGATCATTAGGTTCGGAGACTAAGGAACAAGGAAGTAGCCTCAGTAAAGGTGTTATGGAGAAATTAGCATGTCGAGGGAGCTACGTGGGAGGCCGAAGCAGATATGATGGCTAAATACCTCCATTTGTTCCCTACCGGCTCAGTTTCAATTTGAGGTATAAAATTTTGCCCTAAACCTTTATTCAGTTTTTCATGTTCTATTCATGCGTGAAAGTTTTTTTTATGATATGATATATATATGTGATGCTTGAATTCGGTCCAGCTATGTAATTCCTTTCAGGGATAGTCGTTCTTCTAGTTTTCGGCATAAATGATCAGTATTTGCATATGGTGATTGTTTGATTGTGAGTTTTCTGCATGATTCTGACATTCGAGGATGAATATTCCCAAGGGGGAGATGTTGTTATACCTCGGGAACCCAAGGATCAGACCCGGGAGTCAAACGGAAAAATTTGGAATAAATTATTACAGAAGTGCAGGACGAGTCATTGGACGACTCGTCAGGGAGCCCCGCGAGTCATTAAGTGACTCGTGGGAAGGCCTGTGTTGGTGAAGGGACTCGAGATCCCTACGAGTGATGTAAGGACTCATGGTCAGCCACCACGAGTCGTCATGTCAGTCGTGGGGAGGTCCTAGAAAAGAATTTTGAGGGTGATCCAGTGTACTTAACGAAAGCTGGTAACGAGTCGTTTCACCGGGGGATGAGTCATCATGTCCTCCGTTAAGAGCCAAGGGAAAAATTTCTAGTGGACTTGACGAAAAGACCCAATGACTCATTGCTCCTGGCAACGAATCATTAGGTCTCCCGTTAAGGTCACCTAACATTGATTTCCTGCGAATTAGTAAGGGCCTTCTCATAATTTCCTACACTCCTAAGACCTAAACTACGTCGTTTTGAGGTCGGGACAGGGTCTTTTAAAGAGAAATCAGCCATGATAAACCTTATTTGATACTTTTAAGTGTAAAGAGGAAGGAGGAAAGGGAATTCAAGTGCTCACCTTCAAGTTCTTCAAGATTCTACCTAGGGTTTTCAAGGGAGTTAAGGGTCTCAAAATTTCCAGGTATGTGGGGTTTGAATGGGTAGTTTAGTCCCTACCCATGCCCATTTGTTCCCATTTCCTATGTTTAATTCACTAATTTTTTATGGGTCTTAACCCCGTTTGCATGATTCCTCAAAAGTTTACGTGAGCTGGTGGTATTAGGTTTAAATTGCGGGTTTTGAAGTGTTTGGGATGACTTTACTTGTATATATTTTTATATTTCATGATTTGAGACTCTAAAAGTATGGATGCCCAATTAGTAAAATTTATGTTCAGAATGACTCCACAAGCATGATATGAAATTTTTTTTGAATTTAAAGTATGTCTTCAATTTTTCTATTTCTCATGTTACCATGATCATGTTTCGTATAAATTTAAGCATTTCTAGTATGATTAAAATTGTGGGAAAAAGCCCACATGTTGCTTAAGTCTTATGAACTATGACTTTGGCCGACTCACGGGCCCAATTCCATGGCTAGGACTATAAATTGTCAGTCATGTATGATTGTTATGATTTGACTAGCCACGCATGTCATGTATGAATTTCTATGAGCACGTTGCATGTTTTAGGAGTAGTACTTAACACCGAGCAGGTTCGGAGCCCAGGTTATGCCCCGAATCTCATAACTACATGCCACCGTAGGTTATGTTTGGGACTTCCTCAGCGACTGTCCCCCCTGCCCTACGGGGCCTTCATGAGTGATATCGCGCCTTTCATGGGTCATATCCTAGGCAAGATATGGACGACCTCCCGACTAGGTTTATAGGTCGGGCTCCATATATGCTCAAGCGAAGTATGTCGGTTATAGAAATCTTTCATTGTTCCTCATGGTTTGATGCATGCATGATTTTGTTCTTTTGGCTCAAGTTAGGTTTTATGAACTATTTTCCCTCATGTTATTACTCTGACAGGTTTACGAATGTACTTGTAAAATCTTAAGCCTTACGATAAAATTTATGATTTTGATTTTATGATCATGATGTCCCCACTCCTAAAACTTTTATGTTTTAAAGAATTTTCTTGCATACCTTACATACTCAGTACCTTCCAAGTACTGACCCACAAACTCTCAGGATTCGGTTCACAGGTTCAGCATTGTCCCTAGCGTGCGCTCAGTCCCGCTCAGTGTTCAGTGGTGAGTCCTCATGATTCGAGGGCTTCATGTTCAAACCTGTTTACTTATCTTATGTTTTTCTTTTAGAATGTTTGCGTTAGTTGGGGTCTTGTCCCTTCAACCCGTCTATCTTATGTAGAGGCTTTCAGACCTATGTGTAGTATTCTTCCCTTACTGTTCATATTTTGTTTTGTTGTTCCTTACATCTTATATTATGATTTTCAGTTAGTTCATGATTATTAAGTTAAGTTTTCCGCCTTATATGAATGAATTAGTTATATTCTCACGCCATGGGTTGACTTGGAGTCTTTCGGGGCTCCTTGTCCTGTGTCTACTGTTCGGGTGTACTCTCGAGTCGTGACATTATCCTGATATTGGTAAGTGTTTTGGACAAACCGCATGGTCCCTTCCTTCAACTCGAAATTTCCAGTGATAGCCAGCTTGACGATCTCTTTAGAAGCATTCTCCAAGTTCGGCCTAGCAAAGTTCAATACTGGAACCCTCTCCTGATTGTTGCCCTGCGCCTGCTCGTTATTCTCTATGATTAACCTTCGAAAGGTTCTCTTAATTTTAGGATCACAAGAAGCCAAAAGTGATTCTTGACTTCTTGTACTTGGCATATATTGAGCACACAATCCTGTAAACTTCACAAAAATAAGAAACAAATGTAACATACAGAATATTGAAATAAAATCCTAACCTAAAAATGACCAAATAATATTTAATTCCCCCGCAATGCTGCAAAAAACTTGATATCGCCCAAGCATGCGCAAGCGCATGTGGTCGTCAAGTAATATAGGATTGGAAGTCCCGATTATTGATCCCTCAGAGACTTGTCAGTTTAATCATTTAAGGTTACTTCTTTATTTCGCTATGCTATCAAACAATTAAAATGCGGAATGATTTAGATAATTAAACTACTAAAAACTTTAAATATAAAATTAACTAAAGACTGTTGCAAACTTGGTTTTACTTCAGAGATGATGAAAATCTAGGTAAATGCCACTTTTGCTTCAAGTTGAGTTTTCAAGATGTGATTACGCTATAAAGATTCTTCCTATGATTGCTAGTTGCAAGTTACTATCCCATTCTTTGCCACTTTCCCGAGCATCTAAAGAACTATCTCATAAACTCTAAAGTTTATATCCCTATGGTCACAGAAAAACTTGAAACAATAGTTATGCCTATTTGTATTTCAACTAAACAGGGTTGAAGAGTATATCCCTATCCTCAACAACAACATCTATCCTCTCACCAATGGGTTTAAGGGTCTTTGAGTTTCTGTTTTATATTTACCTTTAATCCTTTCGGTTTCCTTTTCCAAGTTCAACCTAAAGCCAACAGATTTACTTACATGTTGATCAGTCTAGTAAATAATCAATTACAACAAGTGAATATAAACAACCATTAAATAAGAATTGAAACTAGCATAAATTAGTCTTTCAAACTTCAACCATCCACCATAGCCAAACCCCTAGAGTATGAGTTTAGCCACTCATAGACAAGTGAAAAAAAATGACTTAATCATCATCATTCAAAATAAAATAATAAAGAAAAGAAGAAACCTAAGTAGAAACTTGTCTCTCCTTCCAAGTAGCATTACAACCCTCCACAAATGAGATACATACTGTAAAAAAAATGATCCAAATATTGATAGAAAATGACCTAGAGCCTATATTTATAGTTGAGCCTTCAAATGACACTTTTTCCCTTAGGTACTTGTCTTTAAAATCAGCAAATTTCATCCCGAAATGGCTCTGGCGCGCCGCCCCCTCCATATCCCTAAGTTGGGCTCAAGTTTCCTCAGAAGTTTAGCTCTGGGTGCCCAGACCCATCCATAGCACCAAGGAGTTAGCCAAATTTCAACACTTATGAATTATCCGGGCGCCTCGCGCCATTCATAGCCCTCGAGTGTTAGTAAAATTTCTTGGTTCTAGAACCTATCTGGCGCCCAGCTCCATCTATAGCACCCGAATTTTGGAAAATTTCTCTAAGTTTGAAATGCTCTGGGGCTCCACGCCTCTCATATCACCAAGGTGATGAATGAAACATCTTATGATGTTTGGGACTTTGCGCCCGGCGCCAGCCATAGCCCCAGGTCCTTCTTCTCACACTCTCAAATCTTCACACCTTGGGCTAATTTGGGTCCTTTTTCGTTAGTTTTCTGCTTAAAACATCTCAAATCATTTGTTAGCTTACAAAACACACAAACACATGAATTTATGAATTTCTTAAGGATTATGAACTCAAAATAAGATAAAAAATGGATAAAAACATGGCAAATGGGCATAGAAATATGCCCAACATCACCTGTAATAATTGGATAATATGCTATGTGTAAATATGTACTCGTCATGGGCTTTCTTTTGTGATAAAAATATTAATTCGCCTTGTGTTAATATTGTTTGTTAAATAAAACTCCGAGGATTTTCTTCATGCCACAGTTCTTTCTCGAGGAGCAAATTATTTTTATTTATTTTGAGTTGAACTGGGTATATTTTCCCGATAATAAATAGCTTGTAGTGAGTTGTATGTAGTCATCATGTGACTTCTTTGGTACCAAATGTGTGAGCTTTCTTAACACTTAAACATGAATGAAAACTATTCATGATTTTGACTGCGAAATAATCTTTGTTTGACTTTTTATGCACATAGTTTTTCAAGTTTATTATTTTTAATCGGGGGATTGAGTTAGAGTTTAGTCAAATACTATATATATCAAGTGTTTATGGGAATTTTGTGTAGTTCCTTGTATGCACTATAGTCTAGAACTTCCCTGAAGTGTTCTTTGAGGAAAACTCATAGATTACACCTGGTTTGAAAAATGACATTAGGCTTTTTTTGGGCTACCAGTTTGATACAAAAAGGACCTACCCTAGTCAACCCCTTTGAATCTAAGACCCATTCTTTAACAACCTCATGAGCTTAACCATTAGTTATTGTCTCTTGATACCCAACTTCCCTAAACACTCAATAAAACTTCAACTAAAAGCCTAAGTTTTGGAGGGGGAAGAGAAAAAGAGAGATGAAGTCGACTTAAAAAATGAGTGATTAGTCCAAAATAAATGGTGTAAAAGGTTCTAGTTTTTCCTTCTTAAAAAAATTATGAGACTTTTGTATATAGATAATAATTGCGAGTGAATCACAAGAAAAAAAGGAAGGAAGGACAAGAGTTGTAACTAGATGAGAGAATAGGAGATGAAGTGGGCTAAAATAAAGATTGTGGAGTTGTACAATACAGTGTTTAGAAAAGTAGAAATTTACCCAAAATCAAGACCTTACCTAAACCAAATTCATCCACCAATACCCACAAGTCCTAGTTGATTTCCAAATTAGGTATCCCTATATTAATGGAGAATTACATGAAGGACAAGCTTATGGTACTACTTACATGCATGAGAATAACTTTTTGAGTGTAAGAGTTAAGTTCATCATTGTCTCCTTACAGAAATTACAATTTGTGTGTAGGAGAATCTTTTCTTCATGTGAGTCATTGCAATGAATGTAAGAATTTTGACTCCATCTATCAATTAGAGATTATAAGTAAGATAATAATAATGTAAGAGTGTTAGACGGGCTTACAGGTTGGTGTGTCACATAAGAATACTATAGTTGGTGGAATCTTGTTGAAAATTTGAGCTGAGTAAGAAGTCTACATGCTTGGTATCAATCAAAGTCAGTGTTTGGGATCTGGGAAGTGGTAATACTCTAGACTTGCTTGAGAATAAGTAATAGTTAAGTTTGGAAATCTTAATAAGTAGGTATTGCACATACTTATCTTTTGCTTAAGCTTAAGCTTATTATTTATTTTGTTTTAAAATATATGTGTCCTTATTTTGTAGTTCATGTGAAAAAAAAGGTTAAAAGGCTGTCCAAGCTTAAAAGAGACAAAAAAAGTGAGTCAAGAAGCGAAAACATACAAAAGACAGAAATGAGAATGAAGAGTGATGAAACATGAATCACACACACTAAGATGTGGACCATGTATCTATCTCACTTCAAGACAGAAGACCACTAATCTTGGGCAGAATTGTATGCTCAAGTGATACTCAAATGCTTCATTTTGACTTGTTTATCTATCGTTATGTGTACATTCTCATGTGATTTGTAGTTAAATGTGAATTTATACTAACCAACAT
>JACEIK010003156.1:133685-144875 GCA_018107945.1 Datura stramonium
ATATATATATATTGTTTTTCCTTTATTTCATACATATATAATGAATATCTGTTAATTTATTAATCATGCCCGTTTGATTAGTATGTTTGTTCATGAGTTTTGTTTTGTCACACTGTTCTAGCCAAAATTTTATTATTCTCGTTAAATGTTAGTTGAAAGTCGTGTTATGTGTTTTTCAATATGTACATGCATATACATATATAATCTTGTTTGACAGTTTCTTTCTTACCTTCTGTTAGAGCTCTAATATGATATCTACTTGATATTTTTCTACTGAAAATTGCTAATTATGTTGCTTCTATAAAATAACGGCTAAAGGTTTGAGTTAATCAATATTTATATTACGATTGAATTTCATAATTAGTGATAACGTTGTTGTTTGAGTGCCATGAACAGATTTTAATTAATCCAAACATGGTAGTCAGGATAAATTGGCATGATAAGAAATAATTTAGTACTAATTAACTTATGGCAAGTTGTTACTGTTTGATTTGTTCTCTGACGTGTGACTACTATTTTTGAAAATGTTTCATATCACTGATCACTCTAATTAAAGGATATTCTTCTATTATTTTGACATATGCATCCGTTATGGTAATTTAGTATTCATTTTTTCTTAAATAATAGCTTGTTCTCTTTCCATTTAATTTGGCTAAATTTAAGGTGAATGTTTCATGGGCTGATTCTCTTTCCTTTCGTTAATTTGCAATTATGAAAAAATAAAGATTAATTGATGGGTCTTTATTTCTGATTTTAGTTAATTAAGGGAGAATACTTTCCTGACTTTTCTTACAGGCCGTTTTTATTTTCCTCCCTTATTTATACCGGTGTAAATTATGAATAATAAATATTTCATATAGCTTCAGTGTTTACTAATTAAGGATAAAAGTTCTTTTGTTAAGAGTGAATTTATGTCTAATATATTTTATTGACCATGTTTAAGAGAATCCGTGTGACAGATTTTTATTTCCTTCCTTTTGCGTTGATTCATTATCTGTTTATTATGGAAAATACATCTAGCTCTTAGAAATCTGTTTTGGCCTTGCTAATTAAGGGAAAATTATTCCTTTGATTGAGGTTCCCATTTTGTCTCTTTCCTTTAATCCTTTCTGACTTTATGGCTATAAAAGCAACCTTCTCTTTTATTTTGGGGGACGAACACACGAGTATCCTCTTTAGAAATATAAAGTTTGAATAACCTTTCTCTTATAAAAAGTTCTTTCTCTGGGGGTGGTTCTTTAACAATACAAATTTATTTCAATGTTTTCCTTTAAATTCATTTCAACCGGTTAGTATATCTTCCACATCCTACTTTTATGATGGCCTATTTTAAATATGCTATGTGTATGCTATTATTAATCTCTTTGAAGTTGTAATGTATTACTCCTTATGTGATTTGCTTTTAGGTCTAGAGTGTATGTGTGTGTATGTTTGTTTCATTATTTAACAGGTTCATTCGAAGGCAAGTACCGAAGAGTCGCCTTGGGTTTGGAGTAAAAATAGTTGGGATCGGTTTGTTTAGATTAGTTTAAAATCATTATGTTTTATTTATTTATTTATTTATTTTCATCTCATTTATTATTATCAACTGTAACTTTGTAATAAACGCTATAATAGTGAAGTGGGGTTTATGGGGGTGGGGATTGTATGTTTTTCCTTTACTGTTTTGGTTGTTAATCTAGAAAGCATGCCTATAGGATTTTCATAACGTATGCAGCAAATAGAAATCATGTCTATAGGTATTACAACGAATTAATTGAAGCATTATTAGTAAACCTGCCTATAGGAACTATTTCGGTATATGTCGGTCTGCTTAAATAGTTTAACAAATGATTTTATTTTATTTCCAGTAAGTATATTCTGGATCGAATATTGTACTAGATATCAAGCCCCCTTAGGATTATCAAACTGGAAGTGAATAACGTGTGCCAACATATCAAATATTCATTTCAAGTTAAATCTGTTTCCTTTGCAAATTTATATTTAATAATAATAAAAGAAGGTTAGATGAAATGTTTATGGGATCAATTTTCTGCAGTGATTCATACTTTTTTTTTTCATCGAAACTATTTCTATAACAAGATTCTTTATTTGGCATCTGAATTACATTAAACAGCATGCCCATAATAGTTTTCACTAAATAAATATTTGATCAGATTTTACTTGCATGAAAAGCTTAATTATTTGGTTAATGATATAAGCCGACTGAATGATTTCAATGCTCCTTTGAGATTAAATTGAGACTAATTCAAGGTCTTTTCTTCATACTTTAAACTATGCATTCTGCACACTAGAAAACACAGGAATCAATTAATAAAATCATCCGAAGAAGCTCATGTTCAACCTACCTATTCTTCCTATTTTAAATTATGCTAATGCCATTTTAATCTAGTTTTTCTTAAATAACATCATTCACCATATATGAATCTTGTCAATGGGAATGCATCATCTATGCTTGAATTAGAAAAATCATGCACTAAGTTTATTTGCGGTCTGGATGCTGAATAGAATCTTACTTTCGATATATCATGAACCTAATTACATATACCTGGATATTTGATTCTGCTGTCAAACTGCCCTGTTATAATTGTTTACTGAAAAAATGATTGCCTCTTTGCAGTAGAAATCATGTTTAGGACCTGTACACATTCCTTCATGTTTATATGTCTCTTAATTTGCTGTAATGGAGGCTTGTTTGAAACCAATATTTGCCACTTATTTTAATCAATTTGTTTGGCGTTTTTTTTAACAACCTTAGGATTTTAGACCCAAAAATCCAAAATAGTTGTCCAACGCCTCTTGGACGTTAAGTTTGGGGCGAGTAGGCAAATGTTATGGCATTAATCTTCCTCATCTAGAACGATTTAGGATTTAAAAATTAATTAAATAGGTGGGTAGACGGGAAATGATAGTCTGTGCTCGCTGAATAATACGAGCAATCTAAACGATTGCGAAGTATTATTTAAGTTGCATGAGGTGATCCCATTAGGTTAAAACAATCCCCTCTTTGTTAGTAAAACTACGTTTGACCTGATTCCCTTAAGGGATACGTAGGCGCCTCACCGAGGTTCGGCCCCATAATTAAATAAATGTTTATTTGTTTGTTTGTTATGTGGATTTTTATAAATTGTTTTGTTTTTTTTATTTATGTTTTTTACTTACTTTATTTGCCACAATTTTTGTACATATTGTTAAGAAAAAATAAAATAAGATAAACTACTTTTAGATTTCATATAAGTCAAAATCAACTTTATTTTGTTCACTTAGATAATTCCTCCACTTATTAATGAATCCGGTTGAGAACCACATTTGTGGACCTCGAAAGGTGCCTAACACCTTCCTTTCGAGGTTATTTAAGCCCTTACCCGACTCTGGTGACTTAGCTAATAAAACATACCTTTAGGTTAGAACGGTGTCCTAACGCACCTTCATACGTTAGGTGGCGACTCTTTTCTTTTTAACCCTTAAGAGTTGTCACATGTCGAATCCCGCTTTCCGCGAGGAAAAATGGGGCGCGACAATCACCCCTTTCATGGGGGACACCTTGAGTAGCACTTGCTCCCCTTCCATGAAGTCCATGTACCTGACTTTCTTGTCCGCGTATTGCTTCTGCCTACTCTAAGCAGCTACCAGATGGTCCTGAATTATTCGAACTTTTTCCAAGGACTCCTTTAACAAATTTGTCCCTCAAGGCCTTACCTCAAACACATCAAACCACCCAATTGGAGACCTGCACTTTCTCCCATACAAGGTTTCAAAAGGTGTCATACCAATGCTCGAGTGGTAGCTATTTTTATGACACACGCTCAGAGCATGTCCTTCGACACTTGAATAATTCGCTCTAAATGCTCGTCTGTCTAAGGATGGAAGGTTGTGCTCAAGTCCAACCTCGTACCCAACTCGTCCTGCAAAGTCCTCCAAAAATGGGAAGTGAGCTAAGTGCCCCCACCCAATATAATGGAAACAGGCACCCCATGTAACCGAATAACATCCTTCATGTATAGCTTGGCAAGTTTCTCTGCGTTGTAAGTCACCTGGACCGGCAAGAAATGAGTAGACTTGGTCAACTTGTCCACTATGACCCAAATTGAGTCAAACTTCCCCAAAGTCTTGGGAAGTCCAACCACAAAGTCCATGGCTACCCTCTCCCATTTTCACTCGGGGATAGAAATTCGCTGAAGTACTCCGTCAGGCTTTTGGTGCTCGTACTTCACCTGTTGACAGTTTAAATACTGAGCCACGTAGTCCACAATGTCTCACTTCATCCTACCCCACCAATAATGTTGTTTTAGATCGTGTTACATTTTTTGACTTCGGGGTGAATGGAGTACCTCGAGTTGTGAGCTTCTGCCAAAAGAATTTTAATTAGCTCAACAACTCAGGGAACACACACCTGACCTTTTATTCTCAAGACCCCTTCATCATCTACCACTGCTTCTTTGTCCTCTCCCCGCAGGACTTTATCTCTGATCTTACTCAGCTTTTCATCTTCAAACTGTCTCGTTTGATTTTCTCTAACAGAGAGGATTTAGCCTCCAGGTTGGATAACACTACCAATTTTGGTCATCGACAATATCACTAAGTTGTTTTCCAAGGTATGGACTTCCCTGGACATAGGCCGTTGAGTAGCCTTCAAGGAAGCCAGACTGCCCATGCTCACCGTCTTCCTGCTCAATGCGTCTGCCACCACATTGGCCTTTCTTGGGTGGTACAAGATGGTCATGTTGTAATCCTTAAGAAAATCCATCAATCTCTTTTGCCTCAAATTGAAATCTTTCCAGAAGAATACATATCGTAAGCTGTGATGATCCGTGAACACCTCACATCGAGCTCCATACAAATAGTGCCTCCAAATTTTCAGTGCAAACACCACCGCTGCTAACTCCAAATCATGCACGGGGTAGTTCTTTTCATGCAACTTTAGCTGTCTTGAGGCATATGTAATAACCTGTCCTTCCTGCATCACAACACCCAATACAGACCGTGAGGCATCACAATATACCATAAAATCTTTACCTTCCATAGGTAACACCAGAATAGGTGCTGTGGTTAGCAAAGACTTTAGTTTCTGAAAGCTCGCTTCATATTCCTCAAACCACTGGAAGGGCACATCCTTTTGTGTCAACCTGATCAATGCTAAAGCAATGGAGGCGAATCCATTCACGAACTGACAGTAGTAATTGGCCAGCCCAACAAAACTCCGAATTTTTATCACATTAGTTGGCCTTGCCCAGTTCCTAATCACCTCCACCTTCTGTGGATAAACTCGAATTCCCTCCTTGGAAACCACATGCCCTAACAAGGATATTGATTCCAACAAGAACTTGTACTTGGTGAATTTGGCATACAACTGCTTCTCCTTCAGCAATCCCAGCACAATCCTTAAATGATTTTCGTGCTCCTGCTTGATCTTAGAATACACCAATATATTGTCAATAAACACAATAACAAAGCAATCTAGGTAGGGTTTGAAAATACCGTCCATCAGGCTCATGAACGCGGCCGGAGAATTAGTGAGTCCGAACGACATGACTAGAAATTCATAATGTACATACCTAGTCCGAAAAGCTGTCTTGGGAATATCTTCAGCCCGAATTTTTTCAACTAGTGATAACCTGACCTCAAATTAATCTTTTAAAATACAATCGCTCCTTGTAACTGGTCAAACAGATCATCTATGAGGAAGAGGGTACTTATTTTGAATAGTTACCTTATTCAACTGGTGGTATTCGATGCACATCCGCATACTACCATCCTTCTTCTTTAGAAACAGAATCGGGGCACCCCATACCGATACACTCGGTCAAATGAATCCTTTACTGAGCAACTCCTGCAACTGTTCCTTAAGTTCTCTTAACTCAGCAGGTGTCATTCGATATGCAGGAATAGAAATGGGTTGGGTTCCTGGTTCCAAGTCTATATAAAAATCTATGTCACAGTCTGGCGACATGTCGACCAAATCTGCAGGGAACACCTCTAAGAATTCACAAACAAACGGGACCGACTCTATGAAAGGACCCTCTGAACTAGTGTCCCAAACATATGCTAGATACGATGAACAACCTTGCTCTATCAACTTACGAGCACAAATATAAGAAATAAGTTTCTTAGGAGCAGGGCTACAATTCCCCTTCAACTCCAACCTAGATGACCTTGGACCCGATATAGTGACGGTCTTAGCATAGAAATCTAGAATGGCATGGTAAGGGAACAACCAACTCATTCCCAAAATTATACAAAATTAACCATATCTAAGATCACTAAGTCTGTCAGAGTATCAAATCCCATAAATTGAACAATACAATCACGAACAACCCTATCCACTAACACAAAATCCCAAATCGGAGTAGACATATGGATAGGAGTATTAAGCACATCATACACAAGGTCACAACCCAAAGAAAAATAAGTAGACCCATCAGAGAATGCAAAGCCCGGGTCAAATAATGCAATAGTCATTCTATCGGCCACGAAGATCATACCTGTGATAACGGTGTCTGAAGCCTCTGCCTCTGGTCTACCAGGAAAAGGATAGAAATGAGCCTGGTTACCAGCTTGAGAATCGTCCCAATTGGGTTGTGCCACCCCTCTACCTGTCTAGGTGCCACCCTTACCTACCTGAGCACGTCCCCTACCCTGTTGAATATCACCTCTAACGGTTGGTTGACCACCTCGTCCCAATTGTGGACGATCTGGACTGAATGCACTACCTCCCCTCCCAGCTGGGGCCGGAGCTCGAGGAGCTAGGTGAGGAATAATTTGTCTGCCCTGTCGGAACATAGAGCACCATTTGCAGATGTGGAAATACTCACCACACTCATGGCAGACCTTCTCAATAATCGGTCTCTGAGATAGAATAGAAGAAATAGGAAGAGACCCAAAATTAGAACAAACCATCTGAATACCCCCAACTGCATCTGACGGTCATGAATCTGTCCCTGGTGGACCTCCAGCTGGCACCTGCATGGCAGACTGAGTAGAACGTCCAGAGAAACTCTGTGGTGCTGGAGCCTTCATATAAGAACCACTAAAAGAACCAACTCTTCGAGCCTTCTTCTCGGCATTTCTCGCATAACCCTCCTGCCTCACACCTTCAACTGACTTCACGTACTCTACCACCTCTTGAAAAGTCTTACCCCAAGAGACCATCTGTAGAGCTAGTACCTGAAGACCTATATTCAAGCCTTTAACAAACCGCCTAATCCTCTCCTCCTGACTGGGCAGTAAGGGTATAGCATATCTGGAAAATGAGTGAAGTCGATCCTCGTTTGCAGCAGCTGATGAGCTCTCCTGCTCAATGGTAGTGAACTCATCCCGTCTCCTATCCCTGAGAGTGCGGGGAACATATATCTCCAGGAATATGGAGTAGAATTAAGTCCACGTCAATGGTGGTGACCCTGCTGGTTGGCAATCCACGAAAGCCCTCCACCAAAGTTTTGCATCATCCATCAGCTAGAAGGTGACAAACTCAACACCGTACTTTTCCACCGCTCCCATCTTATGGAGCCTTTCATTACAATCTATGATGAATTCATAGGCGTCCTCTACCTCTGTGTCGTACAAGGTGAGAGGCTTCATCTTAGTGAACCTCCAAAAAAAGTCGTTCTCTTCCCCTGTCATCACCGATCCTGCCACCGGCCTCAGAAACACCACAACCTTCAATATGTCATCGATCCATGGGGCCACAGCAACTGCATGCTGAATTCTTGACTGTTATCCTATTGGAGTTGCTGGTGCTACCCCGGTGTCCACAAGGCCGCTCAGAAGGTTCAGGACCTGAGCTAGGACCTCTGAGGACGTTGGTGCAGCAGGAGCTTCTCCTTGCGTCGAGACCTCGACCCTCACTACCACTCGATCCCGCACTATTGGTGGCACGGGAGATACAGACCTCTCCCTGACTGGAGTAGGAGCAAGGGCCCCTCCTCTAGCCGCAGTGGGTCTCCGGCCACGGCTTCTGCCCCTTCCTCTACCGCGAATTGGGGCCACCACTGCTGGCTCAGGTGCTGCATCTGTGATACCATTTGCGCGTGTTCTCACAATATGAGAAGGAAAGAAGAAAAGTTGTTAGATACCAATTTGGAACACCATATACCAATTGAAATCAAGTAATCGCATGAAAGGAGAGAAGGAAGGAGCTTTCCTAAAGTCCTGCAGCCTCTCGAAGATAAGCTACGGACGTCTCAACACCGATCCCCGGGACTCTACTAGACTCGTCTTAGTGCAATGAGATCAACGAACCTAGAGCTCTGATACCAACTTTTCCACGACTCAAATGGTCGTGATTGACATCCACACTAACCTTCCTGTGGGCGAATCAATGAATCCCAATACTACCCCCAAAATGAGACATGCAAAAATGTAAACGCAACCTTTAATTATTGAAATAACTTTACATCATGGATCAATCGCTTAAACCAAAATTACAAAGAAAAAGAAATACCCAAGACCTGAAAGTCATTGCACAAGACGTCTGTTCTCACAACTAAGGAACTAAAACTAAAAATGAAATAAAGCGTTCGAATTTCCAAAAGAAGGACATCTACAATGAAGGAGTGATATGCGTCCTCATTTGCTCACCTTCTCAATCCACAAAAGTTGCTAGTTTACAGGTGAGGGCGCGAAGAACTACCGGGCTCGAACTCTACACTCAGAAAAGAATGCAGGGGTAGAGTTAGTACATGACACAGTACTGGTAGGCATCATCGGCCGACCTTACATAATAATAGATAATTACAATAATAGAGATATAAAAAGGATCCTCGGCTTTATACAGAAATACAAGCTCTACTTAGGAATCAGTCGGCCTCCTCACTGGATTAGGCCTCTCGCTGCAGCTGTCACTTGTCCACTACAACGGTCTTGCACAGCTGAAATGCTTCTGCTGCAATGGCACTGCGTAGGCAGTAGCTCGACGTGTTGCACCCTTCTGAGTTCATCCATCCCATAGTTCATTAGGTCAACAGATAATATTTCATATACTCCATGAATCTATCAAACAACCATAATAGAACAACCATCACAATAGCTATTAAGAGCTACAAACCCTCGGTACTCATAGCGACAACTACTCAATAACCACACAGGGTAACAAAGTCGCACTTAGCATTAACACCATGCTCATTGTTATCAACTTGCATCATATCCATGATAATTTTGCACATTCTCGTAGCATGTTTCACATCCACCTCATGAACATAAATGAAATCACAAACAATATGCAAACAACACAACCAAGGGCAACATGACGGGCACATGCCTCCGCCATCTCCCCTTAACACTCATCCACACGAATCATATACACATATGCCAGGGGGTCTTATTTGTGCCCATACAGTTAGGACCTGCAGGGGACTTTAAAAATCCATGTACTGTGTTGGCGTGGCACCGGCTCCCACTCATAAGCTCGTCCGGATGCTCCCCTCAAACACGAGCCACTCAAATATTATTATTCGCTCGCCCAGATACTTCCCTCGGGATCAAGTCTCTCATTTTAGGATGTTAAATCTTTTTATTCATCTTTCTCATAAAAGGCATGTCAAGTGTATCGTTGCAGCATATAGAAAGTTACAATCTACTTCTCAAATAAGCCATCATCAATTAACGATTCTCTCATTAACGGAGTGGGATTACTTTACTAACCATTCATCACAGGTAATTACATTAACATATATACATAATCTTTTAAACAAGTCATCACAATACAATATCACGTCTTAGTCATATTCTTAGATAAATTAACAACAATAGACTCACATACCACGTAAACCCGAAGACCAATCGTATATCAACATTGCATACTATACATGCCATTATATAGTTCTATCCCTATAAATCGTAACCTACCTCGATTGCTCGAAATTATCGGTTTCGCTACTCTGCGGGAGATTTTCCCTTCCTCAATGCTTCGAATTATTCAAAATCTACACATGTATAATCATTGGTTAATCACTCCTCAAGACAGGGCCTAATTCAATTAAACCCTTCTCTTTTCAGGGAATTTAATAGAAAACCCTTCCTTTCCGCCTAGTTCTAGGTCCTCACCTTGTCTAACCCATCAATATTAACAAGAGGGATCCTAGGAAGTAAACATTACTCAAAATTTTAACAATCAACCCCCCCATTTCTTCTCTATAATCTCAACCCAAGTTCATCAACTTAGGATTTTTCTCTATATAATTTCCATAATTAAAGTCCAGAAGCAATCTAGGATCAACACTAATTGAAGTAGAGGTAGGAAGATTGAGATTCTTACCTTGGGAGAGTAGTTAACTGCTCTGGAGAATTTTTCCGTCCCTTAGCCCTTCTGAACGAGTTTTTGAGAATGATGGGGTAAAACCCCGCAATTTCCACTTAAAATCCACTTTCTGACTCCCGTTGTCCGCTGCAGCGGTCCCGCTATAGCGGCCATAGGATCGTTGCAGCGGTTCTCACAGTTACTCCCTCATTTCGCCACAACTTGACTCCGACTGCTACCATGTTCTTGCTGCAGTGGGAATCCCATCGATGCAGCGGTCCCCTCAACCAGTAGCTATCCAAAAATGCACAGTTCTATACTTAGTTTATTTTACCACCTCCCCATCTCCTTCTTAGCCAGTTTTCGGTGTTCTATGCCCTTAACCATCCCGTAACAACGTCCGTGTCATTACATCTTTCATTTTCAGGAAGATAACAAATAAAAGTAAGATAAAGCAAAAAAATTAGAGGAGCATTTTCTTATCAGTTAAATCGAAAACCGAACCGTTAAGGACCAAAAATCGATTAACCAAAAATCAATAACGAATATCTTATTGATTTGATTATCGATTTAGCATATTTACAAATCAAAAATTAACAAATTGAACCGAAAGTATATATAGCTGAATCGAACCGACCGATAAGCACCCTAATTGTGGATACAATATCATCAAATTAAGGGAAGCCAACTAGCCTAAGTGTTAAGGTTTCGAAAAGTTTGTAAGCGGCTAAACTTGTTCCTAATTCTGTGCTACTGATTCTCTTGAAAATACATACATATATAACTTTTCTATCCTAATAAATGGAAATAGCCTAAGAAGGCACTAGATCATCATCTAGTTGTTTTTAAGTTTGATTTTTATGTCAAAATAAGGGTTTGTTTGAAAAATCATCTGATAATTAACATTGATGTAATTATTATAATAGTACTTATACAATTTAATAATCATACAGTAT
>JACEIK010003157.1:0-59335 GCA_018107945.1 Datura stramonium
TGAACCTAAGTGTTCTATTTATACTGGTGGGAATTTTTCCCGGAATAACAAGCAACGTGTCACGGAGTGCATCGCGGAGCACTGCCTCTATGACACGGCATGAACGCGGACCCTTACTGGAATTTGGTCGTCCAGGTATTTAATCCCAACGTGGCACAACATGCAACGCGGAGATCGACCAACGTGACATGGCACGAATGCGCACCTTCACTGGAATTCCAAGTTCCAGGTAATTAGGACCAACGTGCCACGGAGGCAAGCGGACCTCCTCTGGAATTTTTGCCAATTTTATTATCCGAGCAGAATGCATCCGCGATGGCAACATGACACGGCTCCATCACGGAGCCCCTTCAATCCATGCTTTCCTTGGCCATTTCCTTGCTCGCTTCCGAGTCCATTTCTGATTCCTCCCAACATGCATCTTTGCTTCATAAAATTACATTTTTCCTGCAAAACAATTCTAATCATGTTGGTTAGTATAAATTCACATTTTACTACAATTTACATGAGAATGTACAAACATCGTTAGATAAACAAGATGAAACGACGCATTTGAGTATCACTTGGGCATATAAATATGCCCAAGATCAATGGAGATAGGTGGCTCGGCTTTCAGCCACCTCTTAGCTTCTCTAGAAAGTGAAAATGGGAACAATGTAAGCTGACATAGTAAGGTGACACTCCGGCGGGGATGCAAGTGTCACTTATCTCCAAAAAAGTTTGTAGGTGTTGTTGTGGATCCTCGTGAGGAGACACGGCAGGCGCCCGGCGGGTGTGCAGCAATTTGCACCATGTTACTTGTTTAGCTCGAACCTCCCTCCTAGCTCGGGTTTGCGAATAGATGTGACATTGTTAGCATGTGGTATTTGCCGCCGAGCAGGACTAGCGCCATTTTCTCGGGCACTAACTGTTGCCGCCTGATGGTGGATTACGTGGTTGCTCGAGTTGTTCTTTGAGCAACTCGGTTTCTCTCTAGAGCTTCTCTCCCGTTAGCGTGGAATTGTCTTTAGGCTCTGAGATGGGTCCGTCTGTCCACTTGCGAGTGTTCAACATAATTTGATATTTGCAAAATACAAGCTAAAAGACCAGTTGTCAACACTAATATAAAGAAATAGCAAACTAACACTTTAAGAAAAATTTTTATGAATTCTTAGTCCACAGAAACATGGCGCAAGCTTTGTTAGAAATTTGTCTGGATATTCTGCAGTACAGTGAGATAGGAACAAGTAGTAAGTAGCTCAAGTAAGCTAGAAACCGATCCCACGGGGTGGCCAGACTATGGGGCAAATCTATTCAAGTGTCAATTTCTTTGTAACTCTAAAAATACGAACAACAATGTAAAGAAAAGTTTTTATATTTTGTTATCTAAATTTATACTAAGGCTAAAATGAATATACAAGTGAGTCTGAACTATGAATGTGAGCATCTTTGAGGATAAAATGAACATGTAAAGAAATTAATTATCGATACAAGTTGGTTAATCTTTCTCCGGTTTATATTAAGACATGCTATGGATTAAACTCTGAGTGTTAACCCAAGCTTGAATATTGAACCTTTACCTATTCTGTGATAAGAAGCAATTCATGTTCTAGCCATACAAAATCGATTCCACAATTGACTATTATGACTTTTGGGTATATTTATATCACGAAGGTAAATCAATTCTCAATTTTCCCAAACTAAGTAAAAGATCATATCCTATCAATTCACAACTTTCCAATTTCTTGCTCTTTTGAGTTGAAACCGGACTTTTTAGATATACATTAACATTGGCCACACATTAATGTAGTAAGAACAAGAGGTAATAGAACAACCATGGAAGAAAAGATGGAAAACCAAATGATCAATAATCACATTTCACTACAAATGTTCTTAACCTCAGCAAGAAGTGAATTTAGCCACTCATTTGTGGATTAAACATCATCAAATGAGTGTAAATCATACAAACAATTGAAATAAGGAGAAAGAGATAGAGAAAAACCTAGGATTTCGTCCCCTCAGCCTTTGTAACCCACGTTCTTGCTCACCAAGTCGAATAATTAAAAATGAACCTAAGTGTTCTATTTATGCTAATTAGAATTTTTCCCGGAATAACAAGCAACATGTCACGGAGTACATCGCGGAGCAACGCCTCCGTGACACGCCGCAGCGGACCCTTCTGGAATCGTCGTCCGGGTATTTAAGCCCAACGTGCCACGAGCGTACAATGCGGGGCTTGGCCATACCACGGCCCCAACGCGCATCTTCCTTTGAACGCCATGTTCTGTGATAGTGTCCAACGTGCCACGGGGCAACGTGGACCTTCTTGGAATTGTCTCATTTTTCGGCATCGAGCGAATGCATCCCCGCGATGGCGGCGTGACACAGCTCCATCGTGGAGCCCCTTTAATTCATGCTTTCCTTGGCCTCTTCCTTGCTCTCTTAAGGAGTCTATTCGATTTCTCCCAACATGTATCTTAGCTTCATAAAATTATATTTTCTGCAAAACAACGCTAATCATGTTGGTTAGTATAAATTCATTTCTTCTGATTTACATGAGAATGCACAAACATCGATAGATAAACAAGACAAAATGACGCATTTAGCAGGTATCACTTGGGCATATAAATCTTCCAAGATCAAGGAGCTGTATACTTTGTTGAATCGTATTTCGCGAAGTAAGGTGGAATGCGGACTCTTGAAGGGAGGAACAAGGAAAGCGGTTAGTCTTAGAAGTGGATGGTTTTTTACGGCTATCATTTGCCTGAGAATATGGAACTACAGATCAACTCAACACCCACTTGATAATATGAGCTTGAATCGAGTCTCAAGCCCCGGTGAATGTAGTGCGCGATTTGGTGTGAAGTGTGCGGGAAGTAATAGAAAAAATCTCGGGCGAGTGTTGTGAGCAAATCTGATTGGTGAACTTTGTAGAGTAATGTCGCAAATAATCACCAACGGTATGGCAACACTTCAAATTCTATTGGAGGAATCACCAGAATTTCTCTTGGGGTATATGACCATCAGGCGAGTTGAGTTAGGGCGCGAGAGAAATCAAGGAGGCGCGAACTATCGGTGTGATACGGAAACGCAATGCACCTCTCACCACCATCACCCCAGCGTGAGGAGATGTTCAAGACAATGATAGCTAACCAAGCTCGGTGTTGGTGTTGTAAGAAATTAGCTGGCCGATGTGAAGCAATCGATTAGCTACAAAAGCTGACAGGTACCGGTTTGGGCAATTCGCGGGAGCTCGAAACACCAGGGCTAGGAGGACTCCCGAGTGATACTAACCCCAACCCCAAGAAAGTGAATGCGGTGACCACAGGGCGGTTTGCAACTCAAGGAGGTGGAACGAGAAAGACCACCTCAGCGGTCGGGAGCAACGAAAGATGAGAGGGAGCACGTTGATGAGAGGAAGAAAAGGAAGGGCGGGCAAGAAAGACCACACGTTCCCTCAAAGATTAAAAGAAACACAAGGAGGAAGCGTGTTTTAAAAAGTTCAGGGAGGTGCTTAAAAAATTTACATATCAATTTACCTCTTGTTGATGTTTTGCCGAAGTCTTGAGAAGTATGCGAAGTATATCAAGGACATCGTAGCGATCAAGCGGAGTTGGCTGATGCCGCTACGGTGGCTCTTACGGAGAGTGCGCTAGGATATAAAGCGGGTTTGCCCACAAAGCTTAAGGACCTGGGAGCTTTACAATTCAAATTACAATTGGGCGCGAGTGTCCAGAGGCTCGCCGGATTATGTGATTTGGGAGCGAGCATTAACTTGATGCCGACATCGGTATTCAAGAAGTTGGGGATAGGGAGTCTGGGCCAACAACGGTGATCTTGCAACTGGCGGATCGTTCTTTGGCCAGACGATGGCATTGTGGAGGGCCCAGTCTTTGGTGCGAGTGGGCTCATATCTTCCGTGAGCTTAAGTCGTCATGGCTGGATTTTGAGCCGAGACGCGGAAGTCCCCTTTATTTTGGGACGTCCTTTCTTGACTAGGAAAGCGCTAATTGATGTAGCTGCAAGGCATCTTACCATGCGGGCACACGACAAGGTGGAGGTGTTTGATGTGTACAAGGCCACAAAGCTTAGGCGTGTACGAGGAACTCTCAGCGATCAACGTGCTTGATCGGCGATATTGCCGAGCATTGAGTCACGGGAGCCATTGGGGAAACCAGGAGGGTGTAAGCAAGACATGGGTAGGGGCGTTGTTCGGAAGAACGTCGAATCACCCTAGGGGCTGAATTAGTGTAAATGACGTTGAGCGCGATGGTAAACCGGGCGCGCACGGGGAGGCAACCAGTGAAATTATTGTATTTGATGTGTACGGTTAGTTAATTAAAAAGAAAAAGCTACGAAGGGAAACAAAATAATATAACAAAATTATCATTATATTTTAATATATTATAAAAAATATATAATTTTTTTTATGAATTTCTAGGTTTAGACTCAATTTTATTTCTAATCAATTTCTTGTTGTAAGATATAATTTCTAGTTGAACGGAGGGCAAAAAAATGCAAAGAATCGCAAAGAAAAAAAAATCGAGTAAGAAAAATAAAAAGTGGCAAAACGGTGAGCCTCTGCGATGGCTCAGGTGTCACGGAGGAGAGACCTCCGCGTTACCCTCCGTGACACGTTGAGGAGTGTAAATATGGAATTTTTAAAATTCGGAACACTGCGATGGCTCGTGTCATGGAGGGTTCCGCGTTACCCTCGTGGATACGTTAGTGTTATTCGCGTCGGGTCCACATAGGTGTGGGTGTTCACATGCTTAATCACACCACAACCCCATTTCCCTCATTTTTCCCCCATTCCTTCTCCTCCGCGACAAACACCCAAAAATCCTTCCTTCCTCAGCGTGACACGGACCCTGAGCGAGTTTTCTTTAGCTTTTCTTCATTTCGCCGACTTCAAGGTATGTTCTTCAACTCTATCTCAATTCTTGTCGAATTTTCGATTTTGAGCATGTGATGTGAGTAAACCTTGCCCTAAGTAGAAATTGAGCTTCAATTCATTTAAGTTATTGTTGATTGATGTTAAGTAATATCATTGTGATTGGCCATGAGCAGCGATATATAATGCTTGATGAATTTTTGTGAAATTGTAGCTAGGGTTTTGAATTTGAATATGAAGAAGTTAAAATTAGTTAGAAATGTGAAATTCTTGTTGGAGTTATTGCATGTTGGGTGAGTGGTAATGTTGTGCTTAATGTTAATATGCTAAAAGACACGACGGATCATCGGGAGAATGAAATTATTGATATGCATAGAAATTGGTGAATTTCTTAGGTTGTGTTATAAAATTTTCGCTAAGTGCTATGTGATGAAATGTTATCGATGGTAAGATTGTGATTAGTATCTGATGCAGGTAGTATAGAATTTATACGAGTAGTCCTTTGAATACCTGAGGCATTTTTGTTGTTTTTGTAAATTGGAAAAAGAGAGTTGTCTTTAGTAATGTTGGGATTGTGGCTAAAGACTAAGCGTGGGGTGGCCTAGCTTAACCCAGCTTAGTCGATGCTAATTTTGATTTTACTAACATTGGGAATGTACGCTTGATTTAGCCGGGAACAATGGCGGCGGGGCGGGACCAAGGGAAAGTGCGCATCTACATCGGGCGCGGAAGAAAAAGAATCGGGCCAGGAAGCTGGCGGTCCAGCAGCACCAGCAGTTCAGCGCGGCCAACGCCGCCAGTACGGCTTAGATGGGTGACAAACGAAGGGGAAGAAGTGGTACACAAAGCATAAGAACAAATGCTTCCCCAGGAGCACATTGCAAGGGAGCCTTTGGCCGCGGGGTTCCCTCCCGAATTGTCCACCGGATTAAACCTTTGCCGGGCTGAGCTTCATCTTTGAAGAGCCCAAGGAGTGCAATACACTTGATTCGGAGTTCTATGCAAATTGGAACCCGGCGGCTCCGCTTGATCTGCAGGCGATCAAAATAAGGGGTCAAATTGTCACTCTTGAGCCCCATCACCTGAATGCCATCTTGGGGGCGTGGAACCACGAGGCCGCCCATGTACTCCGTTAGTTGAACATCACTCCACCATATGCAGATATCGAGACCGCACCTTGTGTGGAGCCCGTTCGATAGCACGTTGGAGCAGGCGTAAGGAGAGGGGCTACCATCGGACATTGCCACTGCTCGAAGATGAATAGGGAAGCCGAGGATACGGCTAAAAATTGTGTGTTCCTGCCTGATCACGGGGGTGCACATGACGGATGTCACCCGGGATCGTGTGTGCTTGGTCTATGCCTTGATGAAAGGCTGGAGATCAATGTTGGGGCGGTGATCACATCCGCCATGAAGAGAGCCGGCATCGGGGGCATAGGTCGGGTTTGGTGGGTTTCTTTGACCACGTTCCTCAAGAGGCACAGATGTGAGGAAGAGGCCACGGATTGCCCATCCCGCGGATGGATAGGCGTGTAAATTGGGCGTCACCAAAACCAAGACACCCGATACCACTCACGGGACAGTTCTCACACTGGCCGAGCGGCATGCTGAGGATGATCGATACATGGCCCGCATGTTTGGGATGCGGATGCTCCAGCTGCGCGCAGGCGGGGAGGCCGGCGCGAGAGGATGGTTTGTGGCAGCTCGACTTGTCCTGCTTTACCGGCGAAAATGCTAGGGCTCTATGTCGGGTGGGGCCGGCTTTTGTGGGCTTTGTGGATGACGACGTCCGCGATGAGGGAGACACGTCGTGAAGACTCCGTGTTGAGTCGGATGAGGGCGACGGGGCGATTCGAACATGGGAGAGACGAGCGGCGGCACACGGCAGAAAGTTGAATACTTCGATTGATCGGGGAGTTTCACCACCCACTTTATTGCTATGTTGAATTTATGAACTTGGGGACGAGTGTTAGGTTTTAGTGTGGGGTAGGGGAGTAGTTAGATGCTGGTTGTTGTCTTGTTATGGTTGATATTCATGTTAAATTGTTGTGCTTGGAAAAAAATTGTGACCCTATGATTTTTGTGTATGTTTGTATTGTAATTAAAGGTGAAGTTGTTATGTCTTGTTGAATGTTGTTATTTGGTTTTTAAATATTTTTATCGAAATCATCGATATTTTAAAAAATTGTTTCGTTTAATTATTTTTATGATTGGGTTTCTCGGCATTTTGTTTTGGTTCTTTTTATGAGAATAGTCCCATTGAACCGACGTCGTAAAAAGTGACCGTTCCCTATATGATGATGGATGGATGACGGCCCAGTCTTAAGGAAATGTAGTCGATAGGAGTAGTTTTTGTCTTTTATTTCTCGTTTGTTTGTTTGTATCCCAAGCGTGTTGCTACTTTATGGTTGCGAAATTCTTGTTGCGTGTTGTACATGATATTTAAAATACAAAGGTGATTCGTATGAAAGCATGCAACTTTGTAAATATGTTGAATACCTAGGCCATAAGTTTGATTCGGTGTGATTGAGGCTTAATGTTTGAATTCTTGTAATTAGCGATTGAAGAGAGTACGCTGAATATGTCTTGAGTTGAGCATGTGCAATGAGTGTATGGAGAGGTTCGATTATTCCATGCTATTATGAATTGTCTAAGAACTTGCACAAATTGTGTGTCTGAAACGAAATGAAGGAAGTGTAGTGTAGGAAAGGATGGTAGGCGTTTCTTTGTTTTGAGCCCAGAAAGTTTTTTTCATACCCACCTTGAAGGTCAATCCTGAACCCAGCCCGATTGAGCCTTTAGCCTATATTTTTTTCTTTCGTCGAAAAGGTATAAGCCGAGCTTAACCCCTTCTTTTCATTATCCGTGAATTTGATCCAAAACTCTTAGCGCTCAAGAAGAAGTAATTTTCCCACAGTGTCGAGTGAGAATTGTGAAAAGAAAGAAAAGCAAAAGTGAGGAAAGTAAAGTAAAGGTCAAAGTTGCACTTACTTCGGTTTAAAGAAAATAAAGATGTATAACTAATCTTTGTTGTTAAGTCGGGTGTGCTTAAAGAAATGAAAAAATAAAGAAAGGCTTCAAGAATGGGAGGATGAAGGAAGAAGCAAATGCATGGTGTTGATCAGGGATGTATTGAAAAAGCTAGCTTAAGGATGCTAGTTGCTATTATTGGTTAGCCAGAAGTGTTACCACTAGTTTCGTAGCTTACATTACAACCCATTAGTCCTCTACGTGATCTTACATCACGCGTCCTTATATTAGTGGAGTAATACACTAGAGGCAAGCCTAAGGTTCATGACATGATGCATGTGAATTCTTTTGAGAGAGAGAGCGAAATCGTGTTTATATGCCCCTGCATGTAATGTCTTTGAGTTCATGTGATTGAAAGAGAGGAAAATTATCTTGTGTTGTGAGGGCACATGCTCGACGAGAGATTGGTGCCCGTGTCGGATATCTTGATCGGCTGATTTGCATGAGTTTGCCACGATGCTCAGTCGATTCTTGAGTCTAGGAGTCTTAATGTGTTGAATGTCATTGTATTGATGAGACTATGCATGTTTCTTGATGATTTGCTATATTAAATAATTAGGTATAACCGTAGCTCCAGTTATCGAGCCAAAGTAGCCATGATTGGGTGTCAATTGCATGAGGTGTAAGATTATTGTTCTGGGGCAGACAAGGGTTTATGTGTGGGGTAAGTTATCTTGGGAAGATTTATGCCCAGAGTGATACTCAAATGCGTCATTTCGTCTTGTTTATCTATCGATGTTTGTACATTCTCATGTAAATTGTAGTTAAAATGTGAATTTATACTAACCAACATGATTAGCGTTGTTTTGCAGGAAAATTATAATTTTATGAAGCTAAGATGCATGTGGGAGAAATGAGGAATGGACTCGGAAGCGGCGAAGCGAGGAAAGGCCAAGGAAAGCATGAATTAAGGGCTCATGATGGAGCATGTCATCTTTGCCATCGCGGATGCGTGCAGGATCTTTGAAAAATGAGCCAAGTTCCGGTGAAGGTCCGCGTTGCCTCGGTGGCACGTTGGACACTATCACTGGAACATAGCATTCCGGTGAAAGATGTGCGTCGGGGGCGCGGTAGCCGTTGGCCAAGCATGCACATGTTGCACGCCGTGGCACGTTGGGCTAAATACCTGGGCCGGCGATTCCGGTAAGTAAAGTGTTTGTGAGCGTGTCACGGAGGGCGGTGCTCCGCGATGCACTCCGTGACACGTTACTGTATTAACAGGAAAAATTCCCACTAGTATAAATAGAACACTTAGGTTCATTTTTAATTATTGACTTGGTTGAGCAAGAACGTGGGTTACGGGCGGTTGGTGACGAAAATCTAGGGTTCTTCTCTATCTCTTTTCTACTTTATTTCAATTGTTTGTATGATTTACACTCATTTAATGGTGTTTAATCCACAAATAAGTGGCTAAATTCACTGCTAGCTGGTTAAGAACATTTGTAGTGAAATGTGATTTTTGATCATTCGGTTTTCCATCTTTTCTTCCATGGTTGTTCTATTAATTCTTCTGCATTAATGTGTGGCCAATGTTAACGTATATCCTAAAGAGTCTGGTTTCAGTCGAGAGAGCAAGAAATTGGAAAGTTGTGAATTGATAGGATATGATCTTTTATTAGTTTGGGAAAATTGAGGTGGTTACCTTCGGGATAGAAGAGAAATATACACAAAGAAGTCGTATTAATCAGTACCGGAATCGGTTTTGTATGGCTTGAACATGAATTTCTTTTATCACGAAATGTAGGTGGAAGGTTCATGATTCTTAAGTTGGGTTAAATACTAATCCATAGGCAATAATTGCTTGACTAGCAACCGTAGGAAAGATTAATCCAAGATTATATACGATAATTTATTTCTCTACATGTTCGTTTTAGCCTCCAACATGCTCATACTTATAGTTCGAACTCAAATTGTATATTCGTTTTAGACTTAGTATAAATTAGGAAACAAAATATCCAAATCTTCTTCGCTGGTAATACGCATTTTACGGTTAAAGTTTATTGACACTTGATTAGATTGATACCTTAGTCGAGTCCGTGGGGTCGATACTTGGCTTACTTGAGCCATTTTACTACTTGTTCGACCACGTGCGCTAGCGTCTAGTCACATCCGGACAATAGAACGAGAAAACTTTCAACATACTTCAAAGTTCTTGAACAATTCTTCCATGCTTAGGGTTTGGGTGGGAATTCAGTCCAATGATGCAATTTTAATGCAAAATATCATGCTGAATGGAATGGGAGTGGAATTACGGAAAGCCCTTAATAAACTCATAGACAAAAACAAGCTGCCGAGTCCCAGTGGGGGGCTGGACAGAGTGATTCCCATGGACCATGACTCATGATGAGTCGTTAAGTACACACCAAATTTCCTCGGAGTCCCCACAAAGGGACCTAATGATTCATCACTAGTGACGGGAGCTCATGGTCACCTCTGCCATTGACTTTCACTTCCCAAAAGCATTTAATCCTTAGCTTAGCTAGCTGACCACGACTCACCTAATGAATCGTGGAATTGTCCACGACTCGTGGTGTCATGTAGTAAGTACACAATGAGCCCTTTCCTTCATCCTTCAACTTCCCTTGACCACGGGTGTCCTAATGACTCGTGGGGCTGACCACAACTTCGTGGTCACCCCAACGAAAATTTCCAAAAAAGTCAAAACTCATACCACGGAGTGCCAACAACTCGTGGTCATCACAACAGTCACGGGACGGCTCGTTACGTGACTGAGTAAAAATCCTATTTTCTCCATTTCAACTCAGTGCGATCTTATGGCTTTTCAGGTATAACACTGCCTCTATGTACTTTAGCTACTTCACAACTGTTAAGTAGCACTCTTTGTTCTTCTTACTTTACTCATTATGTGTTCCCTTGGTCCAAGCTGCAGTTCCCTTGATTGAAACTTTTGCAGCTTGGATGACTAGTTAGAAAGTTCTTGACAATATTTATCCTTTTCAACTTATTCATTCTCTTTTCTCATCTCCTTACTAACATCACCTTCCTTGTTTTACGTTTCACCTTAAACCTTATCTTCTAACTTCCACACTTTTTAGCTTCCCTCTTTTTCACTTGTTCTCCTTCCATATAAAATTCTCTTTTTCAATTTATAGTGTCTCGAAGTCATTTGGATCAAATAAAAGTCAATAGAATAAAGGGATTTAGCTTTTAAGATAGCTACAGAAAAAGTAGGCTACAAAATCTCAACATGGCTAACTAAGGATATCATGAATGTTAGGTAATTTGTAGGATAAAAAGTGGGCTAATCACGAAATGCCTATGTAATCTCCTAAATTCAACACCCTTCATTCGTTTAGCCCACATATCAAGCAAGTTCTACGCATTAGTATGAAAGCTTATGATGGAATGTATGCAAATTCTCACAAACACATGGCACATATATTTTAACTCGAACATATTCATATAGACCCTTAATTAGGCAAACAAAGAAAAGAATTCTATATCAATCCAATAAAATCACGAAGAATCTAGTTAAAGAGCCTAGGTGTCTCAAACAAAGGTCATTCATATTTTTCCACAACATGTTTTCAATTTCCAAACCCAATACTTGCAACTTTGGTCAAATAGCACATAGCTCGAGCACTTAGCATTCAAATGGGTTCCTAATGACTACTTCCTAAGGACGGTCGTCAACCACCCATCATTGGAAAAGATACTTTTCTTCTCTAAGAAATTAACACTACTCCTAAAAATAAAAAAAATTTACCGGTTCAAAGGTCTCCACTTTGGAAAGAATCGAAGGGTTGATGAGGTATGCCATTTTAACAAAATTTCAAATAAAAAACATGATGCCATACTCACTCTTAACCTCAAAATTTCGGTAGATGTCACCTTACCCCACACTTAAAGCCATGTTACGTCACTTAGAGCATCTACACAACAAAAATCAGACATGGTGAGAAATACTCCATGAGGCCCTCTAGATCCTACTTAATAGCATGTACATTTGGTTTACGGTTCGCACGACCCCATACTTAAGCTCAAGATGTGCTCCTCGGCTTTGATTTCGGGTGCTTAGACTTTCCCTTCTGCGAAGACAAAACAAGAAACAAAAAGTGAACTATGAGAATAGGAAAACTATATTACAAATTGGGTTGCCTCCCAATAAGTGCACGATTTAACATCGCACGATGCCATCAAGTTTCACCACTTTTCCTTAATTTTGAGCTTATAAATTTTACCCCTAATTTCTTTTCCAAATTTTTGTTATGATCAAGGGGCAATGGTGTAAGCATTACTGAAGGAATTTGAGTAGAAATATTGTATCTTTTGGCCCTTAAATGAGAGGATGTCGTTATTTCTATTTGGCATAATAAATTTTACAATATATAGGCGTTGTTTCTCGTCAACACCTCTCCGTAGGCTTGGAAGGCTCTGTTTCTAGGTTTTCCACCAAACACAATGTCGAAAAGTGTTTAAAATGAGGACCAATACGCCCTAACTCCAGGTGAATAATGATTGACATCCTCACTTTTATCCACCTCCTCAACATCAACATCAACATCAACCAACAAAGAATAGTCTAATGGTTGGAATTTTCTTCTGTTCATTACATTGGCTAGTATCCACAATACTTTTTAGTTGGGCCTCAAACGCCTCAACTTTTTCATTCCAAAGAGCACATGGGTCATGGATGCTTGAGCCAAACTGGTCTATCTCTTGTTTGCACTCTATTCTCCCTTCTATGACTTCGTTAGCCATGTTATGTAAGACAATGTAGAGACCTGAAATTTTATTTGTTGAGCTTGTTATAAGAACTTTCTCATTTCTTCCACTTGAGGCTCCTCTTGAGTATTAGCTAAGACCATGAGAGCAAGTCATTACAAGTTTTCAGCCTCAACCTTCATATCCATGAACTTGGCGCTCATCCTTTCTAAGGCTTTTTTTGTTTAGTATCTTGGTCCTCGTTACTTTCATATGCTCCGGGGATCGGTTTACCATATTGCTTATTTGAGAATGATGTTCCGCCTCTTCATTATTCCTCTAAGCATCAAAAACAATAGGAGGATCATAATAGGGGCTTGGAGAAGGTATAATTTGGGAAACTATTCCAATGGCCATCCATTACCACCGAGATACACCATAAGTATGATAGTGTTGCCCCAAGGTACGGTCCTCCACAATTCGGAACCTGAGATCACCAAAATATAAATATCCATCATTTGACCCATTTATATTCCGAGGATGTCATGTTAAGAAGAGTGATAAAATACTAAAAAAGAAAAAAACCAAACAAACAACAAAAAACAAACTTTCTAAAATAAATATTTAAAACATTTCAAGTTAACAAGTTCGAATTTGAGTTTTGAAAATTAAACTAAAAAAATAAAAAAAATTCAAACTAGCAAAATAATGTTCGACAAGTCGACAACGACACGAAACTTAATATCACCAAGCACATGTGGTTGTCAAGTAATATAGGATGGTAAAGTCCCTATCTAGTACCCACGAAACTTTTGATTAATTACTTAAGTTTGAACCTTTACTATTCACTATTCAAGAAAACATAAGTAAGATGCGGAAATTCTTTTGAGATTATTTTACTAAACTTGAAATGTAAATTAAACTAAGAAGTAAATTTGTGCAAGAGTTTGTAATTCAAATGATGATAGAAATCCAAGGTTTTGACACTTTTGCTTTCCAGTTGAGTTTTAGGATTCGAATACGCTAGACAATATTTCTATAAGATTGCTAGTTGCAAATTCACAATTGATTCTCAACTATTCTCCCGAATAGCAAAAAACTATCTCATGAACCTAACACCTATATCCCTATGGTTGTAGGAGAAACATGAGACGACGGTTGAAGCTACTTGGCTCAGAACTTGAATAAGGTTGCGGGGTATATCCCTATCCTCAGCAATGAAATCAACTATTTAACAAGATAAAACCTATTTTATGCTTTTTAACCCTCATTATCTACCTCTCCCGAGTTCAACCAGCAGTAGCGGATAATATTCGAAAATGTGATCGAGTCTAATGAAGTATGCATAAAATTAAGTAAGCATAAACAATCTTGATAAAAAGAATTGCAAGTCTAGCATAAAAGAATATTCAAGCTACAACCATCATCCATGGTCAAAACCCTAGAACATGATTTTAGCCATTTATGTTCAAGCGCAAAACTATAGAATTCATCATTCGAATTAACAAAGATAAAATTTAAAAAGAAAAACCTAAGAAGAAAATGAACATCTTGTCTCTCCCTAAAAAGGCTAACGTGTAATCGATCTATCTGATGAAAGATGCCTAAAAATGACTAGGCAAAGTATTTATAAGCATGGTAACAAATGACTCTTTTGCCCTTAAGTAATTTAGCTTTTGGACTTAGAAAAATCCATCACAGATAGGCCTTGGCGTCACGCCCGAGACATCTCGCCCAGACTTAGCTTTGAATTTCCTCAATGTAGGGCTTACGGGTTTTCCACTTCTCCTAATGCACTAAGGAGTTAGTCAAAATTCTGCGATCGAGTATTGGTATGCTACTTCTCTCATGCACTAGAGTGTGTTAGAAAAAATTTCCTCTTTTGTTTTGGCTTTGGTCTCACGGCCAATGCACCGGAAGTGTTAGAATAATTTTTCTTTTTAGTTTGGGCTACGGTGTGTTACTCTAGTTGTCTCGATAGAGTGTTAAAAAAAAGAATTTATGCAAGTTACGGGCTCACGGTCGCCACTCCGGCTATCTCACGAGCCAAATTTTTCTTGAATTCTTGTTTCTTCATACCTTGCACAATTTTGAGTATTTTTTCTATAAGCATTTACTTGCTAAAAACATTTGTTAGCTCATTTTACATACACATTCATGAAATCATGCATTTTATAAGGATAATCTTCCCAAAACATGATAAAATATGAGTAAAATATGGCAAATAACCAGAATACCCAACATCCAATGATTACAACCATGCAGTGATTGTCATTCTTTGGATTTTGAACCATGTAAATGGGACTGCCCTTATGCTTCGGTTCGAGATGCGAACATACGGCCTAATTAACTGTTGCTCAATTTGTTTAATCATTGTGGCATGTGACTCACTTTTTGATTCATAGCGAGATATGTCTCCACAAATGTCCTTTCGAGTAATCATCAATTGACTTTGTCTTTTCAAAAACTTAGCCATCATGCTCTCCAATTATGAGGTTCCAACATCACCTGCGCGCCTTGGAGGAACATATAGGTGATTGTGATCATTCTAGTATCCATCATTTTCCTTAATCACCTTCTCGGTCTCTTGTTCTGCCTTACGTCCCACATTACCTAGCTCTATTTTAGTTGTCCTGTATTGGTTTAGAGCCTTGATTCCAAAGCCTTGTCTCCAGAGTGTGTGACCGGACCCTTAAGCATTAGATAAAATCTGTCACTTGGTTATCCAAGAAGTTTTCTTCCTCCTTGGAATTAGAGTTCTTAAACCCTTGCTCACGACCCCGAGCTCTCCCTTTGCGTTCACCTTTTGAGCTCCAAATCTCATGATATGCTTTGTGAACGAGTCAATCGATATTATCATGTGAGCTAACTCTTTGTCATGTTCCTATTCTTTTGTATGTTGCTCCGCAGTCATCCCGATAGCATACGTACTGCGGCTACCTCAGCCTCTACGGTAGCAAGCCACATTGGTTTGATCCTTTCGGTTAAGTTGTTGTTACTTCCTTCCATGAGTGACTCATCAATGCTACACTTTATCACAGTATATCACTCTTTGCTTCATTGTTCGAGATATACGCCCAGAATATTTCAATAGCTCATTCATAATTCTATGATTCGAGCACTTTGTCAACTTTTTCTTGAATCGCAACCATGTCTCATGAAGTTCCTCCATCTTGAGCTGTCGGAAGTTATAAATCTCATCTATGAGTTGAATCATCATAGGAGGTGGGAAGAACCTTTCTAAGAAGACATGTTTGATTCTCTCCGGTTGGTGATGGAGATCTTTTGGCAACTTCAGCAACCATAGAGTAACTTTACCGGCTAGAGAGAATGGAAAGAACCTTGAGTACGATAGCATCTTGGTTCGATCCTACAGCAACTGTACACCTTGCAGAAATACCATAAAATTCATCAAAGAGGAGATTTTCATCGCGTGACATTACCACTAAACACTTTCTTCATGTTCAACGGCTAAATCATCTTCTTAGTGATGTCAAATTTTCCCCGAATAATAGCCGAGGGTGGGAGCATAATGGCTCTAGGAACCGACTTTATCAATGTTTGGATCATCATCATCATAAAATTTAGGAGCATATCTATGGAATTGACGTGGTTCACGAGCTTTTTTCCCCTTCTATTATGTCGGCATTATCAACCTCTTCTACGGGCATCCTGCGCCTCTTTGAAGAGCGGCTTGCGAAATAATTCTTCCTAGTGGGCCTCATCAACTTTGACGAGGCTTATTATTAATCTAGCTTCCATCTATTTAGGAGTCTGTCTGAAGCCCATTTTCTCGGGACAAACTTTCAAGTTCTTGGTCAAATTGGTAGTAGGAGGGTTTCCACTACTCCGCATACTTGGCATTCACCAAGTGGTAACCTATGTGAAAGCAAAGACAAAATAAAACGTAAATGATGAAATAAAGACTAAAAGTTAAATACAAGCGATTAATCTAATCCTATGTCGTATTCCTAGACAACGACGCCATTTTTTATAGTGCTCAAATTACACCTCAAAGAAGTATAACACGGTAGTTGTCAATAAAGAACCCAACTAAAGTTGGGGTATATCCCCAAAGGGAATATGGTCAAGATATTGACTCATTCTAGTATCACACTTTTAGTGCAATTATTTCCTAAGAGGGGATTTTAATAGAAATAATTAAATGGTAGTCTTATGAAATGGTGTTGGTATCAATGATATGCAAGTAACTAGGGAGTTGTTCCCCGTGGATTCATAACTAGGTTGTGTTATTACACTTGTGATGTATTCAATACTTAGTACGTAGAACTGATAGATATGGTTTATCCAAACGACTAATTCGCCCCTATTGGATGACTATACTCAATCACACAGTTAGTCTCATGAGCACCCTCAACTAACCTTTATCAATAATTCCAAATTAATTTTCTTGCGGCCATGACTCAAGTTATTCAATGAAAATTAATTTCAAGGCTTTTTTATCTTTCTTTTCCCATAATCTCTACTTCTCTAGGTTCAAGTAAGAAGAATACGGGCTAGTCTAATGTTGTGCAAGTGAAGAAATAATTAACTAAAGAGAAGAACAATACTAGCTTTAGTATTGGTTTAGGATCACTTTATTAATTATACTAATTCATTATTTACCATGGTTCTACAATCCTAGTTGTGAAGGTTTTATCTACTCATAATTCCAAGCAAATCGAAATCATAATAAATAACTTACAATATTGAAGGAACTAAACCCAATGGTCAATTGCTAAACTTTGAAAATCAAAAGCAATGCTTGATGAACTTTTCTTAAGGTTTTGGGTGTATTATTCTCCAAGTTGTGTTGGGAAACTCCAAGAAACATGAATACAATAAAAAATATAAAAAAACTAAAAAAAATAAAAAAAATAAAAAAAATAAAAAAAATAAAATAAATCCTTTCCTAAATTAACCAAGGCATTGTCATCGGGATGACCTATGGTGTAGCATCTTGCTATAGTCGTGGTCTCTCGTGGTATGTTACGCCTTCCTGGATCTCGGTATGGAAGAGTTGGCCATGGCTGGAGTGTTGTGTTACTATGATTGTAGGTGGCAATCGTGGTTTGAAGCCTTCTGCTGAGATGGAATCTCTAAATGTCAACCTACGGGTCCTTCATACGACTTGAACCATGTTGGTAGGAATCATACATTCCACTCGTGCTTTGAAGGATGTCATGTGCCTATTTCTCACGAGATCTCACCACGAGTCGGTGGTACGGCTCATACAAAAGCATCACGACTGGGTGAGCATCCTTCTACGCAAGCTATGCACTTAGCCAATTTTTGAATCTCTTTGTTATGGGCTCCCGGGTATGGCTCATACCAAAATGGTACTACTCATACTGTGACTTGTAGTAGACCATTTTTTGCATTTCTTTTCAAAATCCAACTTCCCGGACACGATTTTCTGAAAATACAATAAAAGAACCTCAGTTATATATAAACATACTAAATTTCTACCATTTTTCTATGTTTTACGTGTTGAAAGTATTATAAAACCACGACATATCACGTCAATGACAACGAGTCACCATACCTCTCGTAGTAGCCCCGGCCACGACGTGTGGTGGCCACTCGTGGTCACTAGTGTCAATTTGGTCCAGGTGCCCCAGATCTGCTTCTCACATCCTGCTCATGACTGTCATGCATGATACCATAGTCATATAGTATTTCGTAGTAACTAACGGTGCCTTGGACCTTCTGCAATTCCCATCTCACGACTCATGATTATGAGTCATTACATAACATAATGAGTCATCAAGTGGCTCGATGCATCAAGATCTTGGAAGCTTAGTTGCTCACCATGGGTCATGTCACGATCCGTTACATCTCATCATGAGTCACGATGTGACTCATCTGCGATATTTTATCCTTTCTGTTTGGTTTTCACTTGAAGTTTAGGTCTAATCTAGGGACTTCTAGGGGTCGTTCTGAATTGCAATAAAATTTGAGGTAACAAGCTGGCAGCAATACCCTCTAATAAGGAGCCATAGCAGTAGGCTGCACTCTTGAACCCTAAACACCTCTGTGAAGCCCTTTGAGGTGAGGTTTGTGCCTCATCTCTATCGTGAACCGGCGGGGAGTGCTAGGAAAATTCACAGGACACGCCCTCTAGGAAGTTGAGGATCCTAACCATGGTATCTTGAAGCTGGCGTGGCCACAAATCCTCATTAGGTATTTGGCCCTATACTCTCTAGTTGATGTTGTAAATCCTTAATAGAGATCACTACCTTAGGTATTGATGCCACTAGCGACTGGGAGGCTGAAGCTCATCGCCCAACCTCTACCCTCTAAGTATTCTCTGCCTCAACCCTAGTGGGACCTAGCTACGGAGTGAGTCTTGCCCTTGCTCCGCATTGATCTCATTCTATCCATCAGGAAAGAATAAAAAAATGATATTTAGGAGTTGATAGAGTCGAGAATGCATGATAAAGGAATCAAAAGGTGGAATTTTCCTAAGAATGCCCTATAGTTGTGCACAGGTGGTAGAGTATACTTTTAACATAATCCTTGAGCAACTCAAGTGTCACTTCCACCTTAGGAGGCATAGTGGCACCAAGTGCCACCTTGGATCGACTAACTGTGGGCTTGTGCATGTATGGTGCATGCCTAGAACTTAATTGAAGAAAACAGCGGGCTATATCTCGCGCAAACGTAGCCTCCGACAAGGCCGTGTAGCCACGTATAAATAAAAATAGCTAACCAACGGCGGGCAACAAAGGGATCATATCGGGCCAGCAAGACCGTGATTTCTAGTTATATGAAAAAAAAGTAGGATATCTTGGGCCCCACACGGTAACAGCGGCTAACTAACTAAATACTACGATCTGCCAAGCCTCTAAGAATACAAATAGTGGTCGGGACGGGGCTATCCATCAAACAACTGTACAAATGAAAGAGGCGCAATCTACACAACTTTGGCAAGCTACGAATGAAAGGAGGCGCCCAGCGATTCACTCCCGAACAACTTCTATTCACACGAACTCTATTTATGCAAACCTACGGAAAGTAATGCGGCGCCCAAGGATAGGCTTCAGTACAATATGTACTAAATATGTAGGGCAATAAGTAAGTTGTTAAGGCGAAAGTAAATAGAGAGAAGGGGCGAAAGATTAACTTTGTGTAGTGGCTATTAAGTAATACGCATCTAGCAACACTACATGTATATAAGCTACAACTATACAATCATATATTCATAAGATATAGCTAGCAGACAATAATACAAACAAGAACCTAATCAGGCCCCATAAGCCTAGAAGGTACAATCAACACAAAATAACCCGTCAGGGCCTTATAAGCCACCTTAAGTACACCTCAATCTATATACCTATATCAGATTTCTATGACTCCTCACGATGTATAGCCAACCTACTGTCCCCTTGGTTACGCAATTGAGCCAGCTTGGCTCTTGATCTATAGGCGTATGCGAGTCCGAGTGGACTCCTTATAAGCGCACCCTGGGCACACAGGAGCTTCTTCGATAAGTGTAATGCCGATATGACAAAAAATAGTCTGCCATGGAATGGGCTTGTATAGAGTCCTCGGACCTCGTCTCCGTCCTCGTGATGGCATACCGCTCCTTAGAGTGACGTCATATAGCCCCTCACGACGATGACACGGCTAGTAACCTGGGGTGGTCACGAAAGGCTCCTAAGTGAGGCAACTCCACGGATGTGCTATACTAAGTCTCAATCTAGCCACTCCAAAAGGCGTATCGTATACATTGCCTTACTCTACCATGATCTCCCCTAGAATGATACGTAAGCCTTCTTGAACTTTTACCCAGTACCACACTTGTATCTAATGAGGAGGATCTAGTAGTGATCATGATCTCACAATGGTCTAGACTAGATAGGGAGAGATCACAAAGTGGCCTAACAATACTCTCTGAATGTTTGCCCAGATAACAATAACTCATAAGCAAGCTGTTGGGTCACATATAGCGGTGCTTAGTTCTTACGCAGACGATTGTAGGGTTGTTATTGGTGAACATGTACGAGCGATCGGCCCCTAATCCTCCACGAGGCCCGCTAACGGCATTCTTAGCTTTGTTAGTAGCCGTACTAACATGATGCTAGTCCTTTAGACCTCGTCTTGATGCCTTTGGATCATATATGACTTTTTGGGCCATTCCTATGACTTATAGACACGTTTATATAGACTTAGCCACTCACGGCAATCTGTGCACGAGTATCTTATAAGAAACCGGATGGGCGCGTCCTGCCTCTAGCTGGCTAATGAGTCCCGCTTCCTTAGGAACACACACGGGTCTTTGACTGGAAGATTGGTAGCTTCTGGGTGACTTTGTATAATGACAGCCTAAGTTAACTAGGACTCAGAAATCACTCATAATAGCTAAGCTTTGGATGGTAGGCTATCACTCAATTCACTAGAAAACCCTAGGTTGTTGACTCTAAAGTGTGGCCTTCCATTAATTTACACGGCCACTGGGGGCGTAGGGTATGCCAATGGCCTCTAGGCGCTTTACTAACAATACGGCGCCAAACTAATAGCTATATCAGTGCGCCTATGTTGTTAGTGACTAACTGGAAGGCCCAATCACTATCCAAAAGCTTCTAAGATCTAGGTCAACAATAAAACATTATCATTAAACTATCTTGTAAACGGAAGCGAGAAGTCTCTATGGTCTCCTAGCATATGTCATACTTAACATGTTCCTTCCCGACAAGGGATTACGCAAAATAGTCTTTATACATTTTCTAGCATTTAACCACAATATATAAACATTCATAGTATACTAACAACTGACTTTCCATGACATATCGATCGCAATTTGCATTAGCATCTATTTTTAACATGTGGAACCATTATTTCCATTCAAAAACATAAATTACGTATTATTTAAGATGAGAAATTTGTATTGGTCTCGGCTAATAGCAGCGATGTCGCAATAGACACACTTCGGCTCTCTTCTTTTGGGATTCAAGCGTATTACTAATACTATAGGAACTAACTTGTGAAAGAATTCGCCTTAACATACATCATTTGTCGTTTCCCTAATAACGAAGCGAGTTTTAACTTGTATTCGTTAGCTCTTTTCGGCTATAGCAGATTATAATGGGAGAAAGAGATGAAATTCATGCAAATTCGGCTTAAAATGAAAACTTTTGATACTAATAACAATATTACTTCAACTTGCGAAATACAGCTTCGAAAACCTATAATTTCACGAGAGTTAAGAAGGAATACTTGTAAAGCTTTGTGATCATTTAGGAGTGAGTTTGGAGCAATTAAACTTCTACTCGGTAGAGTTCTAATTTGCAGTGAATTTTGAGAAAATAACTCCGTAGTAATGCTCCATGGAGCTTAGAACTTCGATACACGGTTAATTTGAGATTGGATGGCATTTGGTAAGCGTAATTTGACAAAAACTTGAAGAAAGTTCGTTTTCTTTTGTTTTTCGCCTAGGGAAATATTTGATGAATCATTTGAATTGAACAAGAGACATATATAGGCATAGGGTGTTGGCACGGCCGAGCGCCTCGCTCTAGCCAAAGCGCCCGAAGCCCGGCACCTGCGCTTGCTAAAAGCGCCAAGGGCCTGCGACGCCGCGCCTCCCGAAGTGCTGATCTCCCTAACCTGTGCATGGCTGCCCAAAGCAACGGCGGGCTGGCACATCAAAGCGGCCCTTCATAACTGGCCTCGCCCGACCCTACCTCACGAGGCTTTTCCCACACCCCGCGTCAAGCTCTTTTTACTCGTCACAACCCACGCGTACGCTATAGCATTAACATTTACGGGGTGTAACATCAAGCCACCTCATCTCCTCTATCTGAGATTCAAGTCCTTTTGGCTAAATACTCTAGGATCTTGTGATTTGTGAACGCATCAAGATGCGCACCATAGATATAATGGCATCATACCTTCAAATCAAATACTATAGCGCGCAATTCAAGGTTATGAATTAGATAATTCTTCCCATGAACCTTAAAATTTATGCAGAGAATAAGCTATGGGCTTTATCGTGCATCAATACACAACCAATTCCTACTCTAGATGCATCCTGATATACAACAAAACCATACGTACCCTCTTGAAAGGTCATCTTGGGCCGGTGGTCAAATGAGTCTTCGGTTCATGAAATCTTTTTCTCACAAGCTTCAAACCATTGAAATTCAACCTTCTTCTAAGTCAATTTAGTCAACGGAGCAATAATAGTTGAGAATCCTTCTACAAATCTCCTATAATGTTCGGCTAAACCCAAGAAACTCGATGTCCATTGGGCTTATGGAGTGCAGGACAACTCTTTCTTGCTTCGATCTTTGAGGAGTAACACATACCCTCCTTTGGAGGCTATATGGACTAGGAAAGTCACTGACTATAGCAAAAATACGCACTTAGAGAACTTGGCAAATGGCTTCCTTGTCCTTAAGCGTGTACGCAAGATATTGTGTGAATGACTGCATGCCTCCTCACTCTTGGAGGAAACCAAGATGTCATTAATGAATACAATAATAAACATATCTACAAATATGGCTTAGGAGCCTCTATTCATCAGGTCCATAAATGCTTTCAGAAACATTAGTCAAACCGAATATAACATAGAAAAATGACCTGCGGGTCACAGCTATCTTAGAATATCACGCTCCTTGACCCTAAGTTGATGATACCTCAATGGGGTCATTTTGAAACATTTGGCACCCTAAAGTAGGTCGAACAAGTCATCAATTCTAGGAAGGGGATACCTATTCTTGATAGTGACTTTGTTTAACTACCGATAATCAATACATAACTTTAAAGAGTACCATCCTTCGTACACACAAAGAAAGCGTGGAGCACCCAAGTGAAACACTAGAGGCAAGATGAAACTCTTATTTAGGAGATCCTTTAATAGCCCTTTAACTCTTTTAACTTGGTTGAAGCTTTTATAAGAGCGAGAAATAGAGATAGGTTAAAAGGTATTAGAGAAAGAACATCTATCCCAAAATCTATCTGGGAGGGACTCTGAAGATAAATCTAGAAAGACCTCTAGAAACTCATTACATTGAAATGTTGAGAGGGGAAGGTATCTCGGCATTAAGAGTCTTTAAATCTCACCAAATGGTAGACACACCTTTAGAGATCAAATTTTTGGCCTTAAAAAATGACCCTTAGGCATAACGGGACTACCCTCCCATACTAAAACAAGCTCATCTAAAAATCAGAACTCTACTATAGGGTCCCCAGAATTAGCGTGGCATAACGGGAATATAGACAATCCATGTATAGAATGACATCAAAATCCATAATGTCTAACTCTACTAGGTTAGTTATGGCATCCTTATGATGGGATAAAGCTCCCCAATCTGACAATTCTCTTAGCTAAGTGACTCATGGCCAGAGACCGAGAAACAACGAAAGGCTCTAAGAGTTGTTTACGGGGAGATTCCAAAATTAATGGCTACATAAAGAATTAAAAGCTATAGAGTAACTTGGATCAAGTAAAACATATACATCAATAGAAGACTTTTAAAATACCGGTGAAAACATATGGTAGTTCTCACCAGTCATGGCGACTAGACACTGCATATAGGCGATTTTGACCTCCGCCTATCCTGAAGTAATGCCCTTTTGGGTAGCCCTACCTGTTGGGGGAGTAGTTTGAGTTATTGCTACCCCCATTACTCTATTGGGATGGACAATCTATGAAATAATGGCCTGGCGTACTTGCATTATAACATCGGGTCTCTAGCTGACACTCGCCTAAGTGGACCTTTTCCACACTTTCCATAAGTTGGGTATTACAAGGTTCCTTAAACTGGGTGTCTTTGAACTCTGATCATTCACATTTACTTGTGGCCGGGCATTAGTAGTTATTTGTATAGGTCAAAGATCTTTCTAAAGAAGGACCTATTTCCATTTTGTTCCTCTATTGTGTGGTCATTACCTAATAGCTTAGCCCTCTTACTTTGATGCTCCTCTCTATCCATCTGCTTATCTTTCTCTAACTATTGGGCATATACCATAAGTCTAGAAATATCTATATCGCTGATCAATAAAGAGCCCTTACACTTCTTCTTCACATGCTTTCCCAACTAGCTTCATTCCTCATCTTGTCCCTCATATCCGTACCATCTCTGAAGTATACTTGGATAAGTTGGATGAATTAAAGGATATACTCTTTTACGCTCATAGTGCCGCCTCTAGTTCACAAAATCCTCCACTTCACCTCTCTTAGCTCCTAGGGAAAGAAATGGTTCAAGGAAGCCTCTTAGAAACAATCCCAAGTGGCGAGCTACATTCTCACCTTGTTTTTGCTCCCATTGAGTCATACCTCACATTAGCCACATCCTTAAGGTGATAAGAAGAAAACTCAACTCCGCCACATCGATGTAGCATGCATAGCCCAGAATCTTCCCGGATCTCATCAATAAAATTAAGGGTCTGTCACGACCCAGAGCATGGGCCGAGATATTAGACACGAGACAAAGGGACCCCGAGAGACAGAGTCGACCCATGGAATAAGTGTACAACTAACATTCGATGGCGAAGAAATCATCGATGTAACTCGTGTAAGTCTAATTAAACATCAGGCCAACATTGAAATAATGCATACATAAGTGCGAAAAGCCTCCTAGTCTAGGCGAGTTGATGGGACAAAACCCCCAGCTAAATCAACAATGTCTGAAAACTTAAATATGACATGAAGCTGAAAGTATAGCCCTCGAAAGATGAGGACTCACCAATCACACAGGTGCTAACTCCAATAAGAGACTACGGCGGGTGAACTGTGAAATAGGATCTGCATCATGAAGCTTGATGTAGTATAGAAAGTATGCGGAGTCGATGTGGAATGTACAGTATGCAAGGTAAGTAAAACTACTTTAGTGAAGTAAAATCATTTGAAGCATTCCATGAATATCACAAGCTTTCAAGTATAGTAGAAGGGCTACTTGCATTCATTTTGAAATTGTAATCTTATCATGACATGACCCTGCTTAGCTTTACAACATCATAGATTTTGACTCGAATGACTCAAAGATAAACATAACATTTATATCAAAGATGAACATTGAGTCAAACCTTACTTTTAGTACATGCATGCGTAAAGGTAATCATCCATAGTAATGAATATGCAAATACCGACGTTATCGACGGTGGGAGACTCGTCATAACCGACATACCACGATAAGGCTTACATGGTCCCAACTATCACACTCAAGTGGGTAGAGCCGTGCTGTAACCTTGCCGGGCGATGGACGATACCATGATATTGATATCAAGTTGAAGGGCCAATCGGGTGGGGGATAGCTCACGAGGAGGTCCCGATAATATAATAATGTCAACCTCTTTTTAGCGCGTAGTTACGGGCATAGGGTAATCGACCCTTAGCCCGCTCGGTGCTAGACTCTTCTCACTCTACATCGTATATAGCAAAGCTCAACATCGTCTAATGAAAAAGATCAATATGAAATCATGCATAACTCAACATCATATGAAGCAGCTCAACATTATCTATTGATAAATCTCAATAATGACGTACATCTCAATTATGAAATCATGCATATGAGAAGCTTTATTTAGAAACATACCACAAGCTCAATCATAGATGGGAGCATCTACTCCAAATCACGTGGTAAGATACATGTAGAAATATTTAACTCAATATACCACAAGCTAGAATTTATAATAAAAATTGGAAAATTTCACTTCAATGATGTGGTAAACATATGGGAAAAATCATCACCTTAAATCAACATGGCGGGCATCACCCAAAGCTTTGTCATAATTGGATCTAATCAATTCATTTTAGAAAACAACAACATAATCATGGGTAGTTTAAGAAACATGCTTTTCATCATCAACCTCATCATCATCACACATTGTTATAAATCACTTCTTTTGTAATTTCATCATCCATAGGCGTTTTAGATTCAAATTTTGGAACTTAGTATAGGTCTTAGGAACTTAAGAATTACGAAAAGGACCCTTGCGAATTTGCGGGGAAACACTGCCAAATGGTCCTAACGGACGACCTAATGGATTATCACGAGCCCAAAACGACTCGTTATGTCGCTCGTCGGGTGCAACGATTCGCCCCGATCCTTTAGGGCTGCGGGTTGCCAATGACCCATTGCCCTTTGGTCACGACTCGTTGCCACCTCCGTCGTGTACACTACGTAATTTCCAATAAAATTCAACTTTTAGCACTCTGACTCACCTCCACGAGTCATTGGGGTGCCATGACTCATGGGATCCCTTCCGTTAAGTACGAGTGGAACGCCCTCCTATAATTATTCCAACTCCACCCCACGATTGACATGACGTACGTGGTGAGGACCACGAGTCATTCCCTCACTCGTGGGGACCTCAATCCTTCATTTCCCCTAGGCCTCCTCATAGGCCACCTGACGACTCGAGGGTCTCCTCACAGGTCGTCCAATGACTCATTCTACGGCTGAAGTGCCATATTCCAGATTTTCCCATTTGACTCCCCGGAGTGTGATCCTTGGGTTCTGAGACAATATAGGTCCTCATCAACCTTAGACTCTTTGTGAACCTTTGGGGATTCATTCTCAAAACTCTCTAATCCTTGATGCTTTGTATCATGAGAGATTGAAACTAGTTTGGGTGCGATTACGATGCTTTGGCCCCAGGCAGCCACCAATTGAGTGAGCATACGAATAGCCCCTCCCAAGCCATTGCCTCCTAAGGGTACTTCATATTAGGGAGGGGCGAGGGCGGGTGTATCAAGAATCCTTCACCCTAGTACTCGGTCAATCTTGGGCTCCTTCACTAGCTCCCAAACCATAGTACGAGACCATTCTGGTCTAATGTCACGACCCGAGTCCCACACCACGGCCATAACACGGGACTTAGAACCACGAATGCTCCAAGCTAACCTATGACATGTATAATTCTAACATAGCAACATCTAATAGAACATAAATAAGTAGAAGCTTAAGCTAAACATAACTAATAAAAAGGAAAGAAAAGATTTGATAACAACACTAAAACATAAGTTGAAACTAATACTACACTATCTGAAGGCCTCACTAATCGGTAATTATTGGGACAAGCCCCAACTAACTCCAACATCTGAATATAGAATATACTAAAATAAATAAAACAAAACTCCCATCCTCGGAAGATGAGTACTACCACTATCGGCTAATAGAGTCACAAGTATGTCTAACCATGGGGTTGAGTGCGAATACTTGGATCTCTATACCATAAAATGATATAACACATAACATAATGCGGTCGGTACTTGGAATATCACAGTATATAGAGCGTGCTTGACTAGGAACATGCTAGTATGCGAGAAAGACTGATCTGGATACATAACTAAATATACATAAGCGAGGTGAAGTAATGACCCTATCTAAGGTGCATAGTTACTGATATGATATGCTCGTTTGAAAATATTTAATGAAATATAAGTAAATCTAGTTTTGGGTCATGTGCATATCTTTGAGAAAGACTAAATATGAAATCATAGCTGAAAACTATAATTGAAATAACTATCTTTGAATCCACAGGCGAGCGTAACGTGGGAGAGACTATTAACCAACAAACTCTAATGTGAGCCTCATGGAGCAGGACATGTAACCCGAGTTGGAAGAGTGTTCATACCTTAGTAAGGGTAATAACTCTAACTGCCATGATATCACTTGTGAACTTAGGGAGACAATCTCTAATAATGATGACCCCTATATACGTCCATTGAGGCAAGTGAACCTCTCAAATAACGATGATCTCATATTCCTCGGGCTAAGGAAATCCTTCTCTACTATTGAGAGACCCTTATCCTATGGTGATATGTAGTTCGAGACCTAGGTACGCTGGAACCACCTGGCCTACTTGGTGCTAGGTACTACTCCCAACTAAATATAAAGATACATATAAATAATAAATGGAAGTTGATGTCCTAAGGTGATCGAAACCACTTTATCTATTAAGAGTCTGCGAGCCTAAAAAACCATGACATGCGATACTAGGGCTCATAGCTAATGTTCTAAGACTAGTCGGGCTACTTTCTATAGCAAAGAGGCAGGAATTTAAAGAACCATAAATATGTGATCTATCACGACCCAGAGCTAGGATCTGAATCGAGACCACAGAACCTAAAACCACGAATAGCTCCAATCTAACCCATAGGCACATTCATAGCATCACTTTAAAGATAATCAAGCAAAAAATAACATGAACATGAATTAGCAAGGCGGCTATCATAAAGCGTATATCAAATAATAACATCCACAACGCTAAATCTCAAAGCGAACATACTAGTCTATGTATCTGAAAATCCTCTACTATACGATGAGATGCTAGGACAAGCCCTAGCTACTCAAGGCTAAAACTAAACTAACATAACAAGTCTAAGCTGATAGATGTCCCTAGATGATGAGGACTCACCTAAAGCGAGGCCGGGCGAAGCGAATATGGGAGACGAGGTATTAGCAAGACCGAGCTAGATCCTTGTATAGAGTATGCGGTCGGTACTTGGAATGTACTAAGTACGTAATGTGAGTAAAACATGCTTAGTAAAATTTTTAGTTTAAATCATAACGTATAAATCAAGAGGATTACACAGAAATGAAATTTGCATGCTAAAAGCTATGTATACGAGATATACATAATCATGAAATTTGGTTATCATAATGAACATAATGACCCAAGATTTTAAAATAGAAATTATATGGCTTGTTCATATCTAAAATCATAAGTAAAAGCTCATAAATTGATCGTTGGGTCAAATTTGCTTTAAAACATAATATCATGAGTAAATAACGATTATTGAAATCATGAGGAACAATGGGAGACTCATCATAACCAATAACAACTATTTTAAGTGCATGATGATCTCACGTCTTTCCCACGTGGAGGAGAGTCATCCTAAGCCTTGCCAGGGCAAAAGACAAATAAGGTGTGATGTCGCCTTTGTGCCCGCAGGCGGGGCACTCCCTTGAGAGGTCCCAAATATATATACCTAGTTGATCGTAGTTTACTAAGGCAGGGAACCTTGGAACCCCAAGCCTACTCGGTGTTAGAGCTACTCCCAAAACATGCATGGTGCTCATATAATCATAATCTTAAAACATAGATTGAATCGAACATTGAAGTCTTGACTCCATATCATATCATAATTTGCATTAAGAGTCTTGACTCAAATCATATCATAAAAAGCGTCTTGTTAGTCTTGGATAATATCATAATAAGCATACTTAACTTGCATGTGCTTGCCCAAATCATATAATCATGCATACTTGAAATAGACTTCATAATTCAAAATCAACTGGAATCATAGTGAGAGTTCATAACATTCATGCATGCCCCTGAATACTCATCATGCTCGAAATCATGGATCATAAGCTTGAATTTTCATAAAACATGCATAACGGGACATAATTTCTTCAATCCCTTGAATTTAATATCAAATTGAGTATAAAATCTTCCCATTAGACTTTAAAACAATGCATTAGAACATGAGGATTGGACCCATAAACATAGAAGAGGTAATTTTATAAGAGTGGGTTAAAACCCTAGAGATATTACACTTGATGAAACTTGAATTCATGAATTGCGAAGGGAATTGGGCATGAGATTGGAATAAATCCCCCATTCATGGCTACATACTGGCTAAATTGATTTCCAAACTAGTCTTGAAAGTCCAAGAGGAATTGAGGAAGAAATTGAGGAGAATTCTAGTTTGATCTTTGAAGGAAATTTCAATTCAATGCATGCATGGGAGCCTAATGACTTAGACTAGGCTAAATCCTCTTAAAACACTCCTTACAAGGCTCGAAAAATGTCATTAAAGAATTAGGATCTTGAAAATTACAAATCTACTCCTAATCGCGCATGAAAAATATGACTACTAGCTACAATGACTCATCCAATGAGACATTGTTGGATATGACTACTTGTTGAAATCATACATTTGTATCTAAAGAACTTTCGGCACTCTACTAAATTTCTAACCAGCGATTCGATCATGACCAGTCGTCATATGAAACAACTTCGTCCTCCTTAAGTTATCATCTTTGCTTTACACCGTCTTCAAACGCCGTCCAACAAGTCCATACCACGGATGATTACACGACCCTGGCGAGTTGTAGTATCCATCCATTGTCTCAAAATAATCTTAGACCCCTTACTAGACTCCGCAACAAGCGCTTCACGATGACAGTTGGATCATCGGAGCAAGTTGTTGCTAGGCTCGTTGTTTCTAGGAGGCTTGGTGGAGGCTTAAAATGAGGCATTACCTTGAGTCATTCTTTGCCACAACAACTCTCACTTAGTCGTTTTTGTGATCTGGTGCATTTTCCTAGTCTTTTTATGATTCAACCTCCGTCTTTGATCTTAGCGACTTTTGGGCATTACATAATATTGAATTCATGAGAGTCTAGTCGGGGCTACTTTAAACTAGAAAAGAGGCACGTGAGTCTAGGAAATCATAAACATGCTAATAATACTAAATGTATGGAAAACATAAGTCAGAATGTAATATAAATCATATGTCTTGAATTCATGGTAAAATCATATATCTCAAATGGACCATATTCCGAAAACAACTAATTCATGGGCTGAACTTTGGAAAATCATGCCGGCATCTAACCATAGGAGTTCATCATGCAATTGAGAGTGAATTCATGAACATCATGTGCTATTTATAATGAGGACCTTGAAAATCATGGAAGACATGAGAGAAAACATTCATAGAATGAAAACCCTAAAACATGCTTTTCTAGGGAACCAAAGTAACTAGGGTTTTGAACATAAATTCAGGACACAAGGATGACCAAAATCCTCGTTGGAGTCCCACATACGGCTTGAAGAAATCCCCCACTAGGTTATGGATCTTGAAGCTCTTGGAAAAGAACCCTAGGTATCGTTGAGTCTTGAGAGGAAGAGATGGACTTATTGATATTTTAAGAAAGAATGAGGAGTTAGGCCATGAAAACCCTTTAGCAATTGGAAAACCCTTCGGAGTCCCAAACGAAATTATTTAGGAGTTAGAAGCATAGAATTTTTACAAAGTACCTGGAAATTTGTTTTTTTAAAATTTGCTTGCAAGTGGCAACAACCCTCTAACGAGTCAAATTGTCGACTTAACGCTCATAGGATCCATTTGTGCTTACGCCTGAAAATCCCACCTTCGATCCTCAACCAATTAATCATCAAAATGACAGATTATAAGAACTTATGAATCGCCGATTGACTCGTCATCCTTTGGACAGGAAATGCCAAACCCAAAAAATCACCCCACATGATGGGTCACGCAACAGGTCATCGGGGGACTTGACGACTCATTCGTTAATCCGTGGAGTACACGGGAAATCAACATTGTCTCCATCACTGCACACTTAATGATTGACTCAACAAGTCGTGGGGACACTTAATGACTTGTTGTCTCTTCCCATCACAACTTTCGGAAGTATCATCTTTTCCAACATGGCACCACTCAATGGGTCACTCAGCGATCCATCAAGTGGCTTAATGATCACACGATGAGTCGTTACATTACACAGTGAGATTTTCCTATTTTCTCTAATTCAACTCTCGAATCGATCTTAAGGACTTTTGGGGTGTTACATTATCTCCTTGGGTACGTCTCATCCTTGAATATGGGCTAACTAAGCTAAAAGGCTATGGGGAAGAGTTGCAATCAAAGAGCGAATACTATATGTTGAGTGTTGAATTTTGTCTAACTTTCAGAAATGAATTACATGGTAATGACGGGAATCATGATACACACGTGCATGCTAAGACATGAGAGGGTAGAAAAAGAACATAAAAATGACATGGAACTAGATAGAGTACTAAGGAGGAACTATTTCTCCAAACTAAAGCGAAATTTAGTAGAGACGAAGTTAAAATCCCAAAACTACTTTATGATATACGAATAGATGACATGATGAATAATCTAACATAGAGTAAGATTTATACGAATTCACCTTTCGAATAGTCCCTTCTGGCGGCCGATTACTCTATAAATCTCCCACTTTGAGCTTAGCCTCCTTGTTTCCCCCAATTTACAAACTTGTTGGTCCAAGATTTCAAGCTGGGACCTCTTGTGTCGGTCTTCCATTCCCATCAACGCCCGCCATCCTAACTCTCACCCCTCCTCCTTATTAGAGAACACCTACTAACTACACCCGCTTCTAGAATGATAACACACAATGCAAGCTTGTCACTACACTCATCTACATGACTCCGCTACGGCTTATACTATCCCAAAGCTCCTCGGACTCCTTGTCATGGCTAACAAGCGCACTTCATGAACTTCCACCTACCGAGCATCTAAGGCATGAACGTGCAGACCAATTGAGACATATCATTACGCCATGTTTACGTTATGGGAGAACATTCATAGGAGTGGAAGTAAATCTAAGCACAAACCATTTACAAAAATCTAAGGCGAGCACAAACATGAGGTAGAATGATCTTACGAGATGTTAAGGCAAATTCTAAGGATTTGAGTTCATAGAGTTGAGCATATCGGGAGACATGAGTTTACATACCCTAAGCGGTTTCATGACATGAGATTTATGAAATCTGGAGAAAACTGGGATCGATGTTTGAAGTGATTACGTATCGATACGGAAATATAACCATAGGTATGATTAGAGTGTAATGTTGTTGAAACATAGGGGAAGGCACATGAATAGGAATGGATCGACACCCTAAAGATATTGTATCTAGAACTCCCCTACTAGAGAGCACTCAAGACGACATCGCCTTTGACTTATCATCTTCCCCTTAGGAAAAAGCCATCATTCTAAGACTCTTAGATCCTCTCTTAAAGAGCTAACACATTATTAACTTGACTTTCCATTCTTATAAAGTTATTCTCTTAGGCTTCATATAATCATTTCATAAAATCCACGAGAAAAATATCGCATACTAGGATGCAAAAGAGTATTATGCCTTACCTTTGTGGCTCACGGATCTCTGATATACAAGGATCAACATGAAAGCTCATAACATACACGTGACTATTTACGCGAGCTTTCCGAGATCCGGACATGATGGTAGGGAATAGAAGTGGTCTGACGTTGTCCACTACCCCACCGTGATGTACCCTCTCTTGAGGTGGGCGAAATTTATCAAAGCTATTGAAGTGGTTGGGGCTCTACCTTCACCTTGTTTAGGCTCTTTGGGCAATCACTGCGGGTTTATGACTCGACTTGCCGCACTAAAAGCAAGCTTTGTGAGCTTGACCATGCACTCTCCCAAATGGTTATTTCCCTAGTTCTTGCAAGCTAGATATGTAATCTTACTCACGGTCTATTTTGAACACGGCTATATATGGAGCTCAAAATGATGATCTCTGACGGGACCGAGGTGGGGTCTACCACTTTCGTCCTACCGCTAGGAGGCCTCACAAGTCCCTGTCCTTGTTCTTTTGATCTCCCTTTCCAACTTCTTTAGCTTTTCCTCCTCGATATATTAGGCATGGATCATGAGTCTAGAAATTTTTATGTCAGCAAACTAAGCATCCCACGGTCTTACACTCCTAGACCACTAAATCGAGACTCTATTTATGAACCTACTCATGCGAGCCTTGAATCAACCACCATCTTCGGTGTATACTTAGACAACCGAGATAAACTCTAAGGCATACTCCATGACGGAGTCATGTTGTTACGCCGGGTTGATGAACTCGTACCTTCGCCTCCCTCGGCTCTCGTAGAAAGAACTTGTCCAAGAAGGTTGTCACAAACTCACCAACTCATTGGAGCTGCATCCCTACGTCCTTCCTTCATACGAAGCAAGAGGATCTTTTGTCCTACTTTTTCCTTAAAATTCTACAACTAAAGATGATTGACTCCATTTTGAACAAACATACTACCTTTCTCGTCTAAAAGATGAACTCCAAGATGTGAGAGTCTATGCACATCCTTTGCTAACTCTCTCTTCTCTTCTTCACCATGGGACGTACTACCCATAGGCAACACACTTTAAAATGCTCGGCAACTATATTTTCTTTACACGGATGGTAGAGAATACTCATGTCATAATCGTTAAGTAACTTTCAAGACATCTTCTCTTGCCACCAATTCAAGTCATACATTTGAACACATGTAGACTCTTATGATACGTGAACACATCAACATGAGCACCATAGATATAAATGGCGCCAAATCTTTAATGCAAACACAACCGCTACCAACTCTAGGTCATGAGTCAGATAATTCTTCTCATGGATATTCAGCGGTCTAGAGACATAAGCTATAACCATAACATTTTGCATCAATACACTTCCAATGCCAACTCTAGAGGCATCCTGTGATAGCCACAACAACACAATATACAACAAAACCATTTGTGCCCTCTAGTAGGGTCAATATAGGAGCGATGGTTAGAAAAGTCTTGAGTTTCTAAAGAATTTCTCACAAACTTGGACATTAAAATTTGGCCTTCTTCTGAGTCGGTTTAGTCAACGGGCGACAACCAATGAAAACCTTTCTACAAACCTCCTATAATATCCAGCTAAACCTAGGAAACTTCGTATCTATCGGTGTTATGGGTCTAGGCAATTTTTAACTATCTCAATCTTTTAGAAATTCAACCTTAATATCCTTCTTTGAAAACTATGGGCCCAAAAGAATTCCCACGGACTTCAACCAAATTTCACACCTAGAATTTGGCATATAACTCCTTGTCCTTAAGAATTATGCAGAAGGACTATTACGAGATAGTTGAAAGTATTCTACTCCTCACTCTTAGAGTAAACTAGATATCATCAATGAAAATAATAATAAACATATACGAATATGATTAAACACGGTTCATGAGATCCACAAATGCTACAAGAGCATTAGTCAATCTAAAGGACATAACCACCAACTCATAATGACCATAATGGGTCATAAAAGCTATATTAGGAATGTCACTTTCCCTTACCTTCAGCGATAATAGCGTCGAGAGGTCTATCTTAAGAAACAAGTAGCACCCTAATTTCAAATTAGGAACAAGTCATCGATTCAAGGAAAGGGATGCTTATTCTTTATAGTGACCTTGTTCAATTGTCTATAATTTATACACATTCTAAGGATACCATCTTTCTTACTCCTGAAGAGCTGGAGCACCCCAAGGTAAAAACCATGAGGCGGATGAAACCTTATCTAGTAGATCCTTTAATTGCTTCTTTAGCTCTTCCAACTCGGCTAGAGCCATTCTATATGGCGGGATAAGAAATAAATTTGAGTGAGTAGGAATAACATTGATTCCAAAATCTATTTCTCTATTTGGAAGGACTCTTGGAATATCATCGGGAAGACCACAAGGAAACTCATTAACAATTGGAATTGGTTGAAGGGATGGGGTCTCAACATCAAAGTCTCTCACTCTCGCTAGATAATAGACACCCCATAGAGATTAAATTTGGCCTTAAGGTATGAAATGAAATGATCCCTAGGCATGGCAGGACTACCTTCCCAAACTATGGTTTGGATCATTTGGAAATCGGAGTGTATGATTGGTCTATAATCAACTATTGTATAATGGGAATATGTAATCCATGCCTAGAATAACATCGAAATACACCATATAAATCTCTATCAAGTCAATTGTGAATTGTCTCAGTGAAACTTAAATTGTACAATCTCTATAGATTCTCTTAACTAGAATTGACTCATCGACTAGAGTAGAAAACACAGTAAACTTATAATTGATCATACCATACGTGGCAACATCCTTTAGCTAGTAAGAAGTAAAGTCGACTCCTTCTCTTTTTGTTATGTGCATCATTCTCAAGATTATCCTTGTTCCATCCATAAAGTTATGGGGGTCTTCCTCAAACTTGGGCAAAAGTGAACTTGGTGGATTCATTTCTAATAAATCTCGCACCACTTTCACCTAAATTCCCGTTGAGGTTAATGGGTGTCCTTACGATAGTTGGTTTGTCTTTAGCGTGGCTGTGCCAACACCTGAAATGTAGCCAGCGTACATGGGTAGCTTTGCTCATTCATCGGGTCCACTAGAGCTGGTGGGGCTGGGCGGTGCCCATTACCATTTCTCCTTACGTTGTGGCTTGCACAGGAGGCATTGTCTCTGAATGCATAAAGCACAAGTTAGAAGGGGACTTTTAGAGTTTCACACTCTACACACGATTAGAAACATGAAGAAAGGGAATTTTCCTAAAAATGCCTTGTACCCTCTTCCTCAAAAGTGTGGCGTGCTTCACACCTATGAAAAAGACTCTACTTGACGTTACTTTCCAACACCTAGGACACTCTAAAACTTTTCTATGATACCAAGTTTGTCATGATCAAGTCAACACCCTAGTTGTAACATGGGATCTAGAACCACGAATGCTCTAAGCCCGCCCATGGCATAGCATAATGCTAACATAACAACATCTAATAAAACATAAGTGAGTGGAAGCTTAACTGCAATATGACGAATCAAAAAGGAAAGAATAAAGATCGATAACAACACTAAAACATAAGTTGAAACTAATAATACACTATCACAGCCTCTATTAATCGATGAGTTACTAGGACAAGCCCCGGCTAACTCCAACATTTGAATCTAGAATTATGCTGAAATAAGAAAACAAACTCCGGAGTCCTCAGATGAGACTCACCCTTTGTCAGTGATAGAGTCTAGAGTTTGTCTAACCACGAAGTGAAATGAATACCTGGATATGTATCATAAAATGATATATCCTAAAAGTATGCGGTTAGTATTTGGAATGTACTAAGTATATGGGAAGCATGCTTGAAGCTAGGAACATCTTTGGTATCTTTGAGAAAGGCTGATACGAATACATAATAGAGGTGAAGTATTTTCATGACAGGAACATACGGCCGGATCGTGGGCATGGGACAAGGGACCACGAGGGACCCCAAGTCGACCAATGGCTCATGAATACAATGTCTCAGGCCCAAATAATTGGAATGATAATCATAAAAAATATAGCGGAAACATAATTATAGCGTAACATCATGAAATACTAAATATATGCACGGCGAGCACTACATACTTGTCTGAAAGCCTCTAATACAAAAGATGGGTTGATAGGAGAAACATCCCCAACTAACCGACCAATAATGAAAACATAAACAGCGGGAGGTCTATCAAGCGGCCCTCGGAATGGGAGGACTCACCAGCAAGGTGGCGTAGGCGAGATGGACTAAGGATGAGGACGAACTGGGAATCCGGATCTGTATCATGAAAAAGATACAACATAGGAAGTATGTGATCGATGCGTGTAATGTGCAGTTGCAAGGTAAGTAAAACGGACATTTTAAAGTAAGTAAAGCTCATAAATAAACATAGGAGAAGCACATCATGCTTACATCATAATCTTCGTAATAAAACATAAGGCTCGAGACTTTTCAGCTCATTCATAAATCATTCATAGTCATAATTGTAGATAAACATTACCAAAACATAACTTGAGCCATTAAACAAATTTAACAATGCATAAGGTATGTGGAACAATGGGAGGACTCGTCTTAACCGACACCATGTGGTAGAGCGCTCATGATGCCCTGCATCTCCTTTCAGTGGGCGATGGAGCCACTGACTTGCCAAGCGAGGAGTCGTGCATAAGGCATGATATCACATTTGAGGACATCATCATTACAATACATCATTAGAAACCCACGGTGGCACGTGGTTCATAAGACTACCGAGCGTGGTCCTTTGGTTTCTGAGAGGCTGCGATGCAAACATGGCTCCCAAAAACATGTATATAGGCTCATACATAAATCATTAACATCATGCATTAGGATTCATTGGCTAAGGAATATAAGATTTGTCATCATTGATCCCCTTTAAACATGCTTAGCCAAGAATCAAAGGCCCTTTTTTATCGGCCAGCTATCATAAATCGATAAATCATGAAAATTCGTTTCATAATCATAATAATTCTTCATCATGTGGGCAATGCCCATTACTTCCACCATACTCAATTCTTTCAAATACGTTCATAAACATGAGGTAACTTGATTTCATGCTTTTCATCATAAATAAACTCAAAAATAATATATATTCATCATAAATCATAGCTTTCATGGACTTTCATCAATGGGCATTTTAGATTAAAAGATTGAAACATGATTTTTGAAGAAGATAATTTAAAATCTTCCCAACATGCATAATACAATAATTAAAACTCAACTAAATCAATACCCATAAAGAGAAATCATATTTTCATGCTTTAAGGTAAAACCCCATGGAATTTAGTAGGAGAATTAATGAATTAACTTGAAGTTTGGGCATGGGTAAGGAAGAATTTCACCCGTTTCAAACCCTACATGCAGAATTGATTGACTCGATGTTCCTTGAACACCCATAAAGAAATTGATGGAAACTGGGAAAGACCTTGAATCTCCCAAAAATCTCTCTAATGTTCTTGCATGAGAATGGGATGCAATAGGGACTGCTCTCTTTATCACACTTAGAAAATATCCAAAACGATGTAGTTTAAGGTCTAAGAGAGTAGAAATGTCAAAATTTCCCTTAAAATTAAATCCTAGCTTAATCACAGGATGAACCAACGAATGACTCAGTGGGTTGTGACAACATACCATGACTCGTGGTATCGAAGTCGTTGAGTCCCACTACTTCTATCTCATGCCTCGGATCCTTCCCGCTCGTCAAGATGAGTCGTGACTTCAAGATGAGTTGTTAGGCAAATGATCATCAACTCCTTGACCAAATCATCTTTCCTTCCCGAGCCTCACCATGACTCATGGTGACCTCCAGCAGTCGTGGTTTCCATCCGTTGTCTGCACTTGGAACCTTCCAACCCCTGACGATGACTTGATACAATGGGTGATCCCTCTTAACCCACAATTTTAGGATGCCTCTGGCTTCCTCCTCCTTCGTAAGTCCAAACCTCCCCACAGCTGGTGACAACGACTTATTGTTCACGAAAATGGATCATTGCAACGCCCGTTGTATCACTGTTTCCACAATTTCCAAACCATAGCTGACTTTGACGACTCATGGTACCCTACCACGAGTTGTAGAGATTCGTTCGTTACGTGATGTTTTTGCTAGTTTTCTTCATTTTTAGTTTTAACTCCTGGGTCTACTCTTAGGCCTTTTGAGTGTCTGATTATCTCCCACTTGGGAAAATTCATCCTAAATGTAGGAATCAAGCGACAAACGAAACATACAATTTATACATAGTTATATGCTAATCATTTAGCAAAATTTTCACGAAATGACTACCTCAGAATAGTATATAAATTTGAGCCAGTCTCATATTTTACATACACATTCATACATAAAAAGAAATTTGCACACATGAACCAAACATGAAAACTAAATAGAGTCATGGGGAAAAGCCGATACCTCCAGTGGAACCTGGCCGTTGTGAACAAATGTGGATATCCCAGCCATCACTCCTCCGCCTTGGCTGTAGCTCCTCAACATGTTGATTCCTCCATAGTAGCGGGCGAAGCTACTTCTTTGATCCTTAGCTTACGGACTTGACTATCTAAGATTTCCACCGAAATTTTTTTTCATAACTAAGGCTATCCTTTACACAATCTTTGTCTACCAAAACTACGGGCGGGTCACCCAGAAGCACTTTTTCAAAAGTGACACATGACGGGGATGAAGCGAAGAAGATAACTCCGTGAAAGTCAACTTTAAATAGCCACCTTACCAACTTTCCTCACAACCCGATATAGGCCAACACTATGGGAATTTGAGTTTACCTTTCTTTACGAACCACATGACTCCCTTCATAGGAGATACCTTTAGAAATACCCAGTCCTCACATCAAACTCTAGATCCCTTCTCCTCACATCGGCGTACGATTTCGGCAACTGCGGCGGTTTTACTTAGGTCCATTATCATACGAACCTTTACCATCGCCTCATAGACTCGAATATGTTCCTATATGTGCCTCACCAACCTCAAACCACCGATGGGAGATCTGCACAACCATGTAAGGAGCTTGAAACGGTGCCATGTCACGGATCTTTGGAGTGATAAGCTGTTATTGTAAGAAAAGTCGATCAAGGGCAAATGATCATCCAACTACCTTTGAAATCCATAACATATGCCCTCAACATATCCTCGCGAGGTCTAAATGGTTCATTCTACCTAGCCGATCTACATTTGCGGATGGAAGGCTATGCGAGCTTAGCTTGCATCCCAAGTCCTTTTTGAAAAGTGCTAGAATTTATAGGTAAACTAAGCACCCCGATGCGAAATAATAGAAAAGGGAACTCCATGAAGTCAAAACAACTCCCGAATATACAATTTAGCATAATCATCCACTGAATCTGTGGTCTTGATTGGTAGGAGGTGTGCGGCCTTGGTTAACTTCTCAGACACCACTCAAATGGAGTCGTATTATCGGGAGTACGGGGTGGGCACGTAACAAAATCCATATTGACTCTTCCCACTTCCAAGTGGGGATGCGTATCTGATACGCCTCCCGACCTTTGATGTTCGACTTTCACTCTTGGTAGTTTGGACAGCTTTTCTACGAACTTCTTGCCAATATCTTTCTTCATACCATCCCACCAATAGATTTCTCATAATTCTAGATACATTTTAGGTGGATCACGGATGAATAGAATATTTGTTACCATGTGCCTCATGCAATATCCAGGACTCTCAAATTTTCAACGTCCGAAACACATAATCGACCCTAGTATCGTAGCACACCATCTCCCCCGCCAGGAGAAGACCTCCACCTTCGACTCCGCCGCCTCCGCCGGCTTCTGAATATTGGATCCTCATCTTGCAGGAAATTAAAATCAGCCACCAAGGACGATTACGATCCGTTATGCACAATAACCTTTTGCTATCGGTAGTCGATCAATCTAACTCCGATCTTGCAAGTAGGTGGACATCCTTCACCAACTTCTTCTTTCCTCATCAACGTGGGACACTGTCCATGGAGAGCCTACTAAGTGCATAGAAACCACATTAGCCTGGGTGGTAGAACACTTCGTGTTGTAGTCCTTAGTAACTACAACCACCTCCTTTGTTGAAGATTTGGGATTTTCTGTTTGAACGAGATATTGCAAGCTCTTGTGATCCATAAATACATCCACGTGGACCCGATAAAAGTAATGCCACCATATCTTCAATGCAAACACCACCACCAGCCAACTCAAGATCTTGGGTTGGATAATTCTTTTCATGGACTTCGAATTTGTCTCGAGGCATATGTTATTACCTTCCCACACTACATCAACACACATCCCAATCAGAGCTCTCGAAGAATCTATTACACTACAAAGCCATCAATACCCTTAGGTAAGGGACAACAAAATTTTTAGTCTTTGAAGTGAGTCGGTCTGAAGATGCGCAACATACTAAGTGACTATGCAGCGAAGTCTCCTGCTCTGGCGCGAGTCAAGGGCATAGATCGGTTGTACTATCCTACCTCCACTAATCGATGCTTCCTGCGGAGCGGAGATGTGCGCTAGGCTGCTTGCTATCTAATTAGTCACGTCGGGACCCCTATCATCTATTTGTCTAGCATGGGCAGCTCGGCGCATGTGCTCGGATCTACACCACTGCCTGAGACATCGATCCGAGTAGGCACTCCCCGGTGTGACTCTTGCCGCACTTCCCGCGAGTGGAGTGGTAAACTCTAGCCCAGGTACCCCTCGATCCTTCTACCTTGGAAACCTTTGATCCTCGATCACCCACGGAGTACGGATGGAACACTAGTTGATGATGGTTCGGGCTAGTGACCTCTCTTTGAGAAAGCTGTAGACGGTAGCCTGCCCAGACCTCTAATGCGAAAAACCCAGTTTGTCATCCAAGGCCCTCTTTGCACTCCTCTCCCTCACATGAGTTGCCTCCATCTGGCTGGGCGTACAACACTATGCGAGGAAAGCCCATATCCTGGTGGAGCATAGCAGTCACCGCAATCCTTGTCCTAAATAACAACCACACCTGAACGAATCGGCTCACCCTCGCCCTCGATCCATCACTAACTCACAGGATGTACTTTGACAAATGAGTGAACTCAATAAAACTCTCTAACGGTGTCATCTTTTCCATTTGCATGAAGTTCTAAACTTAGTTGCCTTCAACTCCCTCATCTCTGAGGAAAAGAACTGTCGAGAAAGGCCATGTGGGGCATCCCGGTGATAGGGTCGCTCATTTGCCTGCTTGTCCTTCCATTTCTTGTACCAAGTATGAGAGACCTCTTTTAGTTGATAAGAGGCCAAGTAAACACACTCCCATTTGTCATCCCATGCTGAGTGACCTTCAAAATCCCTTCAATAAACCGTGTGGATCCTCATCCATCTTTGATCCAATGATCTCGGAAGGTTCATCCTCAAGAAGTCTGTCAGAACCCCTTAGATGCATTGCCATTTTTTGGAACCTATGCAACAGCTTTGCTAGTTGTTTGATCGGTCAAGGCACAACGCCAACATGCGGATAGCCGCAGAAACTCGAGCGTGGGCGGCTTTCTCTAGTGCACCAGGGCTCTGAAAGGGTGGGGCTTCGTGCCCATGGTCACATTTCCATTTATGGCCTTAAATCATTTCCATTCCTCCTTAGTTCATTCATGTCCAAGGCCATAGTGCAATTGTGAATTGCGAGTTAGAAAGGATGGAAAGGCTTTTACACCGCACGACATAGAGCATGAAAGAGAGGACATTTCCTAAACATCTTGTATCCTCTTCATCATAAGTGGCGCGCTTCACACCCATAAAAAGACTACACACAACGCGGCTTTCGAGACACCCTAGGACACACTTTAAACCTGCTACGATACCAAGTTTATCATGGCAAAACGTACACCCGAATCATAGAGACGGGACAATGGACCCCAAAAGGGACCCCAAGTCGATCCATGGCTCATGCATAAAACTAATCTCATTCAAATAAGTGTAATGATAATCATAAAAAACATAATCATAAAAAACATAACGGAAACGTAATTATAGCGTAACATCATGAAATACTGAATATATGCACAGCTGATATCTACATACTTGTCTGAAAGCCTCTAATACATAAGATGGGTTGATGGGACAACATCCCCAACTAACCCGACTAATACTGAAACATAAACAATGGGAAGGTCTATCAAACGGCCCTTAGAACAGGAGGACTCACCAACAAGCTGAAATCGTAAGCTGAGATGGACTAAGGATGAGGATGAGCCTGAGATCCGGACCCTATATCATGAAACAATACAGCATAGGAAGTATACGGTCAGTACATGAAATGTATCGAGTATACATGGTAAGTAAAACGGACATTTTAAAGTAAAGTAAATCTCATAAATAAACATAGGAGAAGGACATCATGTTTACATCATAATCTTCGTAATAAAACATAAGGCTCAAGACTTTCAACTCATTCATAAATCATTCATAGTCATAATTGTAGGTAAACATTATCAAAACATAACTTGAGCCATTAACATAAATTTAACAATGCATAAGACATGCGGAACAATGGGAGGACTCGTCTTAACCAATACCATCATGGTAGAGCCTTTCATGATGCCCCATTGTCTCGCTCAAGTGGGCAGAGCCGACCCTGGCTTGCCAGGCCACGGTCGTGCATAAGGCGTGATATAACATTTGAGGGGATCATCATCATTACAATACATCATTATAAACCCACGGTGGCACGTGGTTATGAGACACCGACGTAGTCCTTTGAATGACGGGTTGCTCGGTGTTAGACACATCTCCCAAAAACATGTATATAGGCTCATACAAAAATCATCAACATCATGCATTAGGATTCATTGGCTAGGAAATAACATTTATCATCATTGATCCCCTTTAAACATGCTTAGCCAAGAATCGAAGGCCCTTTTTATCGAACTACGTCATAAATCAATAAATCATGAAATTCGTTTTCATAAATCGTAAATCATTCTTCATTATGTGGGAATTGCCCATTACTTCCTCACACTCAATTATTTCAAATACGCTCATAAACATGGGTAACTTGATTTCATGCTTTTTCCATCATAAATAAACTCAAAATAATATATATTCATCATAAATCATAGCTTTCATGGACTTTCATCAATGGGCATTTTAGATTTAAAAGATTGAAACATGATTTTTGAAGAAGATAATTTAAAATATGCCCAACATGCATAATTCTATAATTAAAACTCAATTAAATCATACCCATAAAGAGAAATCATATTTTCATGCTTTGGGTAAAACCCCATGGAATTTGAGTAGGATAATTCATGAATTAACCTGAAGTTTGGGCATGGATGAGGAAGAATTTCACCCAATTTCAAACCCTACATACCTGGAAATGGATTGACTTAAAGTTTCTTGAACACCCACAAAGAAATTGATAGAAACTTGGGGAAGAAGAACTTGAATATCTCAAAAATCTCTCTAAAGTTCTTGCATGAGAATGGGCATGAAATAAGGACTTAACTCCTCTTATCACACTCAAAAAATATCCAAAACGACGTAGTTTAGGGTCTAAAAGCATAGAAATATTGAAATTGCCTTAAAATTAAATCCCTGAAAACTGTCCCGGACGAACCAACGACCGAACCAACGGGTTGTGACAACATACCACGACTCGTGGTATCGAGTTGTTGATTCCACTGCTTCATCTCATGCCTCGGATCCTTCCCACGGCTCGTTAGGACGAGTCGTGGTGAGGCTCGTGGGAAGGAAAAATCGGATCTGAGATCTAAGCTCTTCAAATATCGTAAAGTTTCCTATGAGCCATTTCTATGTTGTCTAAAGCGTGACTATGAGTTTTTATTTATCTTAAGGAAGCCCCTAGATAGTTGCCGACGAGTTTTCAAGTTTTATAGCTCCAAGTTTGAGATACCCGAGCTATATCTTCCTGTTCATAGATTATGTTGAAATGTTATATGATGTTGAACAAATGAGGTACACTCACGATTCACGATATGTAAGTATGAAAGTTAACGATGCATAAGCAAACCTAAGCTAAGAATTGATGTCACAATCTAGTAAGGGTAGACGAGCTTGTCAAAATGGGAATATTGTATCATGGTTGTCATGTATCTTATATATATATTATTAGATATGTGAGCCTAAGGGGAGGCTCCATGATTCCTCTCCCTTAAGATGAAAGTCAGGTTATCGAGTTCCCAAATCCTAAATGTGCCTAAGTGTTATTTGTGGAGCTTGTTGAATTTTTTATGTCATTCGAACCTTCTTATAGCTGTGAAAGTCATTGAGTATATGCATCAAAGTGTTATTTGAAAGGTTTATGTGATATATGTACTTATGTGCAACTATGAATTATGAAAAGTCCTATTTAGGTCACAGTCTCGAAATTAGTCATTTTTATGTCATATGTGTTAGATAGACATGATATGAGCCTAGTCGGCTCCGGATATGAGACTCTGACCTTACCACTGACCTGGTATATCCAGTGGCTAGTTTTCCTTTGGCATATTTGATATATGAGACTTATGACCTTACCACCGACCTAGTAGGCCCAGTGGGCAATTGTCTTTTTGGCATATTTGATATATGAGACTTATGACCTTACCACTGATGCGGTTACATCAGGTGAGAAGTTTTCCTTCAGATATGAGACTTTGACCTTACCAATAACGCGATTATGTCAGGTGGGCAATTTTTCTTCAGATATGATTCTATGACCTTACCACTGACGCGATTATGTTAGGTGGTCAAATATCGCTTCTGTTATGATATCTCTGAGATAGCCATCTCGGTAGGGTAGTATTGATTGACCGGAATAGGTCATTGTTTTATTAAGGATTGTATAGCTTATGGATAATGCAGTGTGACTTGTATATGCTCTTACTTTGTTGTATGCACATAATGTATCATATTTTGTTTAGACATCAGCTTCGAGAGTTGCAGGTTGTATCTATTCCCCACTCTGGTTTTCAGTATCTTGGATGTATTCATGTTTATAGTTTCGGTCTTACATACCAGTATATTTTATTCGTATTGACATCCCTTCTCTTGGGGACCTGCGTTCGTGCCACAAATGCAGGTAATAGCTAAGATTGCCAATTGTAGTAGTGGTTCATGAGATCAATGGATGTATAAGTATGCTCCTTTCTTCATGGAGCTAGAGCTTAGTTATTTTAGCATGAGTTTGAGTTATAGTTATGGATAGGATCGAGCCCTATTCCGATGATCAGTTTCAATTTACTCTTGAGAGGCTTTGTAGACTTCGTATCTATAGTATTATTCTGTTTGTGGCCTTGTCGACTTTCCATTGCATGGTTTAGCGTACTCATGGCCTTGACGGCATTTCAATTATTTATTTGTTGTTGTTGAGACCTTATGGGTCTAGATGCTTACTCCAATTTACTGTGACAGGTGGTCTGGATTGCCTATGTGTTACAACTATAGATGAGGTAGAGCCAACTCCCCGGTTAGTCAGATATCGGTAGCCAATCGTGCCCTCCCCTAGTTTTGGGGTGTGACAAGTTGGGGTCTCGTACGTAGAATCCTTAACCTAAACTAGATGGTAAAAATAACCCTTGGAGATCATCTTCTTGGCATTAATATAGGAAACAAAGCAACCTACAGGTACAGCTGAACTACCCTTCTATTCTAGGACTGGTTCACTGAGAAATCGAAACTACCGTATGGGTTCTACAGTTAACCAAACCATAACAAGCATGCAACCAATCCATACCGAAGATAACATCGAAATTATTCATGTCTAACTCCACTAAGTTGGCTGAGGTGACTCTCTGAAGAATCGTGGTTGTACAATTCCTATATACCCATTGAACTAAAACTGACTCACCGAGAGGAGTAAAAATTGAGAAGGCTTCTGACAGGACTTCGAGACTGACATTGAAACTAGCAGCAACATAAGGAGTCACGAAGGATAATGTGTCCCATAGTTCTAACAATATATAAATATCTAGATGGAAAACTTGTAGCATAGCAGTGACCACATCGAGTGAGCACTCATGCTCCTAACATGATGAAAGTGCATAGAACCTATTTTGGTACTGCTCGCCACCTGCATCAGAAGTGGCGTGCTATTGAGATGGGTGAGCTGTTGGACCTGCTAAAGTGGTAGCTAGGGCACGACCTCTTCCATCACCCTGTCTAACTGAGGGACAATCCCTACACATGTGCCCGAGCTTCTTACACCCGAAGAAAACATCTGAGCCAACTAAGCACTCTCCCGGGTGTTTCTTACCACAATTCCTACAAGCTAGAAAAATACGTTCTCCTGTCATGCTCCTCTAACCCTAGAGCCTGACACTCTGCTCCTCTAATGACCTTGAGGTCTGGATGGAATACTGGCTGATGATGGAGCTGGGGTTGATGACCTATGGTGGGACTGAGGGCGATGTTCACCACCTGATCTCTTCTGAGAGTACCCATAGCTCCCTGTCCTGGCCCTCTTGGCCTCTCTCTCCCTTTCCTTCATTTTTTATTCCTCTATCTGTTGGGCATATATCATCAATTAGGAGATATCTATATCACTAATCATAATAGAAGTCCTACACTCCTTGACCAATGAGTCCGCAACCCTATTCACGGATGTGCTCATGCGATCCCTTGGATCAGCAACCACCTCCAGAGCATACTTGGAAAGCTGGGTAAACTTTAGGGCATACTCTTGAAAAGTCATTTCATTATGCTTCAGATTGACGAACTCGACTACCTTTGCTTCCCTCAACTCTCGAGGGGGAAATCTGTCAAAGAAAGTCGTAACAAACTCATCCCAATCAACGGAGACTGCACCAACTCCCTTGCTCTCCTCCCACTGTCAGAACCATATATGAGCAACCCCTTTCAACTAATAGGAGGCCAAATCTGCATTTTCTTGTCCTAAAACACCCATAACCTGGATAATCTTCTGGACCTCCTCAATAAACTCCTATAGGTCCTCGCCACCATTGACTCATGAAACTCAGGTGGGTTCATCCTGATAAAATTTCGCACCCTAGCCGCCACCGCATTCCCATTTTGGTTCACATAAGCCATAGCCTACTGGTTAGACTAGGGAGGTCATGGCCTATGCTAACATCTAAAATGCATCCCCGAACTCAGTATGAGTCACCTGCTCCAGCAAGGGATCAGCTGGAGCTAGTGGGGCTTGCTAATGCATTTCTCTGTTGCCATTCTCATAGCCATTGCCATTGCTATTTCTCATTTCGTTGAATCGGTGGGGAGGCATATTTCTAAAAATGCGTATAGCACAAGTTAGAGGGGTAGGAGAGATGAACTCTATCGCACGACAGAGATCATGAAAGAAGAGAAATTTCCTACAACGTCTCGTAGCCTCTTCCCCAAAAGTTTCGCGCGCTTCAGACCCATGGAAAAAACTCTATTTAACATGGCTTTTAGACACCCTAGGACACACTTAAACCTAATTCTCTAATACCAAGTTTGTCATGACTCGAGCATGGATCCTGAATCGAGACACAGGGCCTAAACCACAAACAGCTCCAAGCTAACCCGTGGTACATAAACAGCATGAAAGAGAGCATATTTAAAGTGGAAATAAACTTGAACTCAACAGAAGTGGAAGTCTGCATATCATAAAAACATAAGCGTAGACAACGAGTCAATAACGCTGAACTATCTATACATAACTGTCTAGAAAGCCTCTAAACATAAAATGAGTTGATGGGACAACATCCTCAACTAGCTTGCTAAGTCTAAAACTGAAAGGCATAGGAAAAGAAGCATAAACCAAAACATCCATCCTCGAATCATAAGGACTTACCAAAACTGGGATGGTACTGGACTGAAGTTGGGGAGAGCTAGTGTCGGGACTGAGACTACTCGCCCGAACCTATATAATGAGACGATATAGCATAGATTATACGGTCAGTACTTTGAATGTACTGAGTATGTAAATAAAGTAAAACATACTAGTAAAACAATAGTCCGAAATCATGAGTATAAAACAAGATAAAACATGAGAGTAAGGGTGATATGTAAAAATCATATGCTTGAAGTAATCATAATCATGAGATATTCATCATAGGCTGAAACATAATGACCTAAGGTTTGAAAATAGAAATCATATAATGTACCATACTTGAAATCATAATTTGAAGCTCATAAACTGATCAATGGGTCAAATATGCCATAAAACATATTATAGCATAAACTTAGTTTAGGAGTTAGAAACTTAGGAATTAAAAAAACACCCTTAATAACCCAACAGTAAAAACTACACTAGCAGTCACAACGGGTGATCCGACGACCCATTAGGACACTTGACGAGTCATCACCCTGACCCATTACCACTGGCCATTTTTTCAAACTTTCTGATCTTTTCTTGATGCCTCCACTTAACGATTCATCATGACACTTAACAGATCACTTCACCACTCATTATGACTCTCTAAAACTCAACTTTTCTTGGCCTTTTTGCACCTAATGGCTCACTTAATGAGTTGTTAAGTGGACTAATGTCACTTGATGACTCGTCCTATGATTTGGTGCAGTTTTTCCTATTTTCTCCATTTTAGTCCTCAGGTCTGATCTTAGGGACTTTTCGGGTGTTACATTATTTCCCCCCATTAACTCACTACCACAAGCAATATAAATTCATAGAGCACTTTTATTCCAAGAACCCATCATACAATATCACAAATAGCTTAATGATCATATTCCTCCATTTCATTTTCATGAGTGGAGGAGTCACAGTTAGTTTTCATCTACTGCTAGCAAGAAAAGATGAGGAAAAGTTTCATTTACTTTCCAAGTTCTTGAATAATTCTTCCTTGATTAGGGTTTGGAGTGGGAATTCGATCCAATGATGCAATTTTATTGCAAACTTTCATGCTCAAATATAATGGGAGTGAGTTATGGGTGAGTGAAGAGTGAGGGGAGGAAATCGTGGGATCATGTAGTGATTTTCGTACTAGAATTTGTGTTTTAAATAGGTTATGGGAAAATTTGAAAGTTCGAGTTGAGTCGGGTCAGCTAGGTTGTCACGACCCGAACATAGGCCAGGATTTAGACCCGGAACCTAGAACCATAAATGGCTTCAAGTCAACCGATGGCATGAATATGATAACTGAAGATCAACAAAAGCAAAATTGATAACTAAATTTTGAAATAGAGGAAATCTGAATAACAAAATGTCTGTCCAATAGTAATATCACAACACTGAGTCCAAAGATGAATATACAATTTTATGTCTGAAAAGCCTCTACTAACTGATAAGATGCTCGGACAAGCCCCTAGCTATCTCTAAGTCTGAAACAAACTGAAGGCAGGGTTTGAATTGGAACAAAAGTAGAACTAACGTCGCATGTGAGTCTGATCGCTAGGACCTATATCAAGAAATGATACAACATAGAGTATGCAGTCAGTACTTGGAATGCAGTGAGTATGCAAGGTAAGTAAAACAGGATGAGTATGTATAAACTAAAATCATGTACATTATAAATCATAACATCACAAGATTATGAGAGTAAGGACTGCATGTTGATATCTGAAAACATGAACAGACATAAACCGGATCTCATAACTGGATCTCATAATTGAATCAAATGACCCAAAGATGAAACTGAGATTCATAAGTAAGAACTGATAACCTAATCATTGGGTCAAACCTACTGAATACATAATATCATAACTATGCATAACTGAGATCATGAGGAACAATGAGAGACTTATCATATAACCAACACTATCACGATAGAGCTTATGTGATCCCAACTATTACACTCAAGTGGGCAGAGCCGTCCAAACCCTTGCCAGGGCTAAGGGCGCTACCATGATATCAATATCAAGCTGAAGGCCCATTCGGGGTAGGGGAAGCTCACAAGGGAGGTCCCAAAGTAAAATGTGAAATCCTATGTTGGCACATAATTTTGAGACCCGTATTACCAACCTACGACTCATCATTTGAGTTGTACTGAAGCAAATTTTCCAACTTTTCCTGCTGATCACATTTCAAATCTTGGGTCTAGTTTTAGGAACCTTCAAGGTATAACAAATATCCCCCTTGGGAACATTCATCCTTGAAATATGGGGTAAACATACTTAAAAAATGGGGAAGGGAACTGAAATCTCAAATACTAAACATCTGAAGTTGAAACTAACGGAGTGACCAACTCCAGACTGATATATACATGACTAAATTGAATTCATACATCACACATACATGTACTGATATGAAAAGAACTGAGAGATATGAACTAAACATGAAACTAAATAGAGTATTTCAGAGGAAACGGATACCTCATTCTGGAACTGAGTTGGTAGGGAAAAGGTGTGGGTATTTCACCATCATATCTGCTTTGGCTTCCCACATAGCACCCTGAACAAGATGATTTCTCCATAAAACCTTTACTAAAGCTAATTCTTTGTTCCTCAACTTTCGAACCTGACGATAAGGATCTCAACTGGTACCTCCTCATATATAAGGTTATCCTTCACACCTATGCCCTCCACCGGGACAACCAAAGTTGGGTCACAATGCACTTCTTTATCAATGATACATGAATAGATGTACCGAAGCCAACTCTGCTGGTAGCTCCAACTCATAAGCCACCTTGCCAACACGTCTTACAACCTTGTAAGGACCAACATATTGGGAACTAAGCTTCCCTTTCTTTCTGAACTTCATCACTCCCTTCATGAGAGACACCTTCAAAAACACCCAATCACCAACTTCAAACTCCAATTTTCTCCTCCTCACATAAGCATAGAACTTTTGGGGACTCTGAGTTGTTTTCAGGCTTTTTCTTATAATTTGAACTTTCTCCAAAGCCTCATGAACTAAATCTGGCCCTATCAACGTAGCCTCACCTACCTCAAACCAACCGATAGGAGATCTACATCTCCACCCATAAAGAGCCTCAAACGGAGCCATCTGAATACTGGAGTGGTAACTATTGTTGTAAGCAAAATCGATAAAAGGTAAATGATCATCCCAACTACCTTTGAAGTCAATCACATATTCTCTTAGCATATCCTCAAGAGTCTAAATAGTCCACTCAGCCTGACCATCTATCTATGGGTGAAAAGTTGTGCTAAGCTTTACATGAGTACCAAGTCCATTCTGAAATGATCTCCAAAACTGTGGGGTAAGCTGAGTACCTCTAACTGAAATGATGGATAAAGTCTCTCTATGCAATCGAACTAACTCCTAGATGTACAATTTAGCATAGTCCTCTATTGAATCGGTAGTTTTGACCAGTAGAAAATGAGTTGTCTTGGTCAACCTGTCTACTACCACCCATATAGAGTCATGATGTCGATGAGTGCGAGGTAACCCTATGATGAAGTCTATATTGATCTCTTCCCACTTTCAAGTGGGGATATTGATGTCTTGTAGCATACCTCCAGGTCTCTGATGCTCCACTTTCACTTGCTGACAGTTCGAACACTTAACCACAAACTCTGCTCTGTCCTTCATGCCATTCCACCAATAGACTTCCCTAGGTCACGGTACATCTTGGTGGAACCTGGATGTATAGAGTATCGGGAACCATGAGCCTCATACAACATCCGTTCTCTCAAATCACCGAAATCCAAAACACATAAATGACCCTAATAACGAAGAACACCATCTCCCATTTGGGAGAAGACCTCTACCTTCTGATTCTGAACCACTTCCTTCAACTTCACAAAATTAGGATCCTCATCTTTTCTAGTCTTGACCTCAGTCACCAAAGAAGATTCTGAATCATTCTGAATAATGACACCACCATTCGTCGAATCAACAAGGCAAACCCTTAATTGTGCAAGCCGATGCACATCCTTCACCAACTCTTTCTTTCCATCTTCCACATGAGAAATACTCTCCATGGATAGCGTAGTAAGGGCATCCGCCACTACATTGGCCTTGCTCGGATAATAAGGGCACTCGTATCATAGTCCTTGAGCAGTTTTAACCATCTCCTTTGTCACAAATTCAAATCCTTTTGGGTGAACACATACTATAGGCTCTTATGGTCTGTAAACACATCCACATGGACCCTAAATATATAATGCCTCCAAATCTTCAATGCGAACACCACCACTGCCAATTCCAGGTCATGCATCGGGTAATTCTTCTTATAAGTCTTAAGTTGTCTAGATGCACACACAATGACCTTACCATGCTACATCAAAACACACCCAAGACCCATCCTAAAGGCATCACAATACACAATGAATCCATATGTACCCTCAGGTAGGGTCAATACTAGGTTTCAACTCCTAAAAACTCTTCTCACAAGCATCCGACCACTAAAATTTAACTTTTTTGGGGTCAACTTAGTCAACGGTACCGCAATGGACGAAAAACCTTCAACAAACCTCCTATAATATCCATCTAAACCCAAGGAACTCCTGATATCTGAAGGATTAACTGGTCTAGGCCAATTCTTTACATCTTCTATCTTTTGAGAGTCCACCTTCACATCCTCACTAGACACCACGTGGCCTAAAAACGCTACCAAATCCAACCAAAACTTACACTTACTGAATTTAGCAAACAACTGTCAATCCTTGAGAGTCTGTAGCACAACCCTCAAATGAGTGGAATGCTCCTCCTCGCTCCGAGAGTATATGAGAATGTCTTCTATGAAGACAATCACGAACATGTCCAAATATGTCTTGAACACTATGTTCATCAAATCCATAAAATCTACAGGAGCATCGTTAGTCTAAAATACATAACCATAAACTCATAGTGGATATACCGAGTCTTGAAAGCCATCTTCAGAATGTCACTCTCCCTAAATCTGAGTTGATGATACCCAAATATGAGGTCTATCTTTGAAAAGCACCTAGCACCCTGAAGCTGGTCAAACAAGTCATCAATTCTAAGAAGGGGATTGTTGTTCTTGATTATAACCTTGTTCAACTGCCTATAATTAATGCACGTACGAAGAGACCCATCCTTATTTCAAACAAAGAAAACTGGTGCAGCCCATGGGGAATTGCTAGGCCTGATGAAGCCTTTATCCAAAAGATCCTTCAACTGTTCTTTCAACTCTTTCATCTCAGTTGAAGCCATTCTGTATAGAGGAATAGATATAGGTTGTGTATCGGAAAGAAGGTCAATACCAAAGTCAATCTCCTACTTTGGAGGGACTCCTGGTAGATCATTTGGGAAAACCTCTAGATACTCACATACTATAGGAACTAACTGGAGAGTCGGTGTCTCAGATGTAGCATCCTTAACCTGAACTAGATGGTACACGCAACCCTTAGAAATCATCTTTCTGGCCTTAAGGTAGGAAACAAAGTGACCTACTGGCATAGCTGAACTGCCCTTCCATTCTAGGACTAGCTCACCCAAAAACCAGAATTCTACCGTACGGGTTCTACAATTCACTAAGGCATAACATGCATGCAACCAATCCATACCAAAGATAACATCAAAATTAGTCATGTCTAACTCTACTAGGTCGGTTGAGGTGACTTTTTGAAGAACTACGATAGGGCAATTTCTGTATACCCGTCGAGCTATAACTGAGTCACTAACTGGAGTAGAGACTAAGAAGGGTGCTAGTAGGATTTCAGGACTAGCTCCAAAACTAATAGCAACATAGGGCATCATAAAAGATAAGGTATTCCCTGGATCTAACAATGCATAAAATGTCAAGATGGAATACTTGTGACATACCAGTGACCATATCTAGAGAAACCTCCTGCTCCTGGCATGATGAGAGGGCATAAAACCTATTCTGATGCTGACCACCATCTACACTAGTGGATGCACCCTGCTAAGCTGAGTGTGCTGGTGGAGTTGCTGAACTGATAACTGGGTCATGGTCTATACCATGGCCTTGTTTGGCTGCTGGACAATCTATGAGCATGTGGCTGAACTTCCCACACCCAAAACATGGCCCTGATCCTACTAAGCACTGTCTAGTGTGCCTCCTACCACACTTGCCACAAACTGGAATGCTGGGCTCTACTGACCTACTCCCCTGACCTCAAGAGCCTGATGTCCTTCCCCTTTGATTGTGCCTAGACCTGGATGGCTGATGACGGCGCTGGGGCTGATGACCTCTAGTGAGACTTCTGACGGTGTCTGCCACCAGACCTCTGCTGGGAAAACCTAAAGCTGTCTGTCCTGACCCTCTTGGCCTCTCTCTCCCTCTCCCTCATCTGCACCGCCTCTATCTGCTGGGCATACAAGACCAACCGGGAGAAGTCAATGTCCTGATATAATATGGTGGTCCTGCAATCCTTGACCAAGGAATCCTCTACTCTATTCACAAATTTGCTCACCCAAGCCCTCTGATCAGCCACCATCTCCAGCGCATATTTGGATAATCGGGTGAACTCTAAAGCATACTCCTGGATGTTCATGTTGTTCTGTTTCAAAGTCATGAACTTAGCCACCTTGATTTCCCTCATCTCTCGAGGAAAGAATCGATCTAAGAATGTGGTGAGGAACTCATCCCAACCAATGGGACCCGCTTTGACTCCCCAGTTATCCTTTCACTGGCTATACCATATGTGAGTGACCCCCTTCAACTGATAGGAGGCTAAGTCTGCACACTCCTTTACTGACACCACCATAATCTGGGTTATCTTTTGGATCTCGTCAATAAACTCATATGGATCCACATCTACTCTCGACCCAAGGAACTCAGGGGGATTCATCTTGAGGAAATCCCTGACTCTAATCGCCGCTACATTACCATTTTGGGGAACATGAGCAACTATCTGTTGGTTGACTTGAGTGGTCAACACTTGTGCCAACATCTGAATGGCTGCCCTAAACTCAGTATGAGCAACCTGCTTGGGCATGGGATCCACTGGAGCCGGTGGGGTTTGCAAGTGCCCATCTCCATTGCCATCCTCATAGCTATTTCCATTTTTTGTTCCTTCTATAATTCATACAGTGTGGAGGCATGATTCTACAAATGCGTAAAGCTGGAGTTAGAGAAATAGAGAGAGTTGAACTCATAGCACGAGATAGAATCATAAAAGAAGGGAAGTTTCCTAAAATATTTCGAAGCCTCCTTGTCATAAGTGTGGTGCAATTCATACCAATGAAAAATACTCTACTTAACGTGGCTTTCAGACACCCTAGGACACTTCAAAACCTAACGCTCTGATACCAAGTTTGTCACGTCCTGAACATAGGCCCAGATCTAGACACGGAACCTAGAATCATAAATGGCTCCAAGTCAACCCATGGAATAAACATGATAACTAAAGATCAACAAAAGCAAAATTGATAACTAAATTCTGAAATAGTGGAAATCTGAATAACAAAATGTCTAGCCAATGGCAATATCATAACACTGAGTCTGAAGCTGAATATACAAATCTATGTCTGAAAAGCCTCTACTAACTGATAAGATGCTGGGACAAGCCCCCATCTATCTCTAAGTCTAAAATAAAGTGACGTAATGATATTGAAAGATAGATGTCCTCGAAGGAAGAGGACTTAGCCAAGGCAGGTCCAAACTGGAATAAAAGCAAAACTAATGGCAGGTCTGAGTATAATCGATTGGACCTATATCATAAAATATTACAGCATAGAATATGCGGTCAGTACTTAGAATGTAGTAAGTATGCAACATAAGTAAAACAGGCTGAGTACGTATAAACTAAAATCATATACATCATAAATCATAACATCATAAGATTCTGAGAGTAAGGACTGCATGTTGATATCTGAAAACATGAATAGACATAAACTAGATCTCATAACTGAATTAAATCACCCAAAGCTAAAACTAAAACTCATAAGTCAAAATAGATAACCTAATCATTAGGTCAAACCTGTTGAATACATAATATCATAACTGATAAACATGCATAACTGAGATCATGAGTAATAATGGGAGACTCGTCATATAACCGACACTATCACTATAGAGCTTACGTGATCCCAACTATTACACTCAAGTGGGTAGATCCATCCAAAGCCTTTCCAAGGCTAAGGGCGCTACCATGATATCAATATCAAGTTGAAGGCCCATTCGGGGCAGGGGAAGCTCACAAGGGAGGTCCCAAAGTAAAATATGAAATCCTATGTTGGAACGTAGTTTTGAGACCTGGGTTTTCATGAACCCCTAGCCTACTCGGAGCTAGACACTGCTCCCAAAAACATACAAGGTCCTCTCCATCGTTTTCCAAAAAAGCTGAAACCATCATTTTCAATGAAGCTGATAATGTAATTACATTCATAGTTTGAAATCTGAATACAAGGAGTCCTGGCTCCAAACATACCATATGCTGAAAATGGGAGTATAGACTCCAACACCATATGGTAAGCTGATTTATAAAATTAAACTAAATCAAGAAAACATGCTAAATTTTACCCAACATCTAAAGATCATGCATACTTGAGATAGACTTCACTAGTCAAAATCATAGATTTATATATGGGTAATTAGTAAACATATATACATGCTAGGTACTTCATCATACTTGAAATCATCCATCATAAAATAACTTTTTCATGAACTTGCATAATTGGACATAATCTTGTCAAATTTGAAAACATGAATTTGTAATCAATTAGTACATAAAATCTGCCCATGAATCTTAAAACATGTCGTGAAACATGAAGGAAATTGAACTATAAATAGATCATAGAGAATTTCACAAATTTGGGTTAAAACCCCATAGGATCATACACTTGAATTCACAAACTTGGGGAGAAATTGGGAATGAGAGTGAAAGGAAACTCTCATTCATGGCCCTACATAGCTGGGTAAGCTGATTCTCAACTTGACTTTGAAAGCCCAAGAGAATTGGAGGATTCTAGGCTTGATTTTCACTGGAAAACCTCTAAACTTGCATGCATGGGAATTCAATGAATTAGAATAAGTTTAAACCTCTAAAAACCCTCCTAACAGAGCTTAAAACGACATAATTTAGGACTTTGGAGCTTAGGATTTACATAAATACCCTTAATGAATTCGCGGGAAAACTGTTTTGTCAGTTGTTACGAATCGTACCATGAGTCGTACAATCATCTTAAGACTCGTGGTATCCTCTCATACTGGCCAAGTCCAAAACCTCCAATCCTCTGAATATTTCCACTAATCCTACTACAATCTGTAACACCATCCTATGAGTCGTACCATCACCCATACAATCAATAACTGGATAACTCCAAAGACTTGCTACGACTCCTTATCACGGGTCGTATCCACATACTATGACTTATTTTGGGGACTCGTGCTCTGGGGAACAAAATCTCTGACCTGATCCATGGGTCTTCCTATGACCCGTACTACCAACCTATACTCATAGGTTGAGCCGTACTGAGGCAAATTTTCTAACTTTTTCTGTTGATCACATTTCAAATCTTGGGTCTAGTCTTAGGAATCTTAGGGATATAACATGGGTTATTTCATTTAAGTGTCCTTTCACGACTTGTATCTCGAGTCATAGGTCTCCCTTCCCTCTATAACTGGGATTTAGAGTACTTACCTAGGAACCTACTGGTACATGGTACGATTCGTACCAAGGTTAAACGACTTGAATGACTCATAGGTTGTAGTTTCTACTATTTGACACTTATGAAAGTTCATCACGATAGTAGGTACTACGACTTGTACCACGTAGGTACAATTCATGATGACCAATCGTAGTGTGAACTTATAAATCTGGTTAAGCTCTCTTCCTTATTATGGATGGGACTACAAGACATAACACAATCATATGATTCACACTGTTCGGTATGGTTTTCAACTACACGCAAGTGCACGTGATCGAACAAGTAGTAAAATGGCTAAAGTAAGCCAAATATCGATCCCACAGGGACTGAACTAAGGTAATAATCAACTTAAGTGTTAATGAACTATCACTTTAAAAATGCAGACAACAATTTAAATAAGATTTTTGAGAGTTCAGTTTCCTAATTTATACTAATCTAAGACAAAATTATAAAGTGAGTCTGAACTATAGTAATGAGCATGCTGAGGCTAAAACGAACATGCAGGGAAGTAATT
>JACEIK010003157.1:104651-131274 GCA_018107945.1 Datura stramonium
GTTAATTTGTGTTTTATGCACTTATGCATAATTATTCTATTTATCCAGTTTGATATTTTATTGTATCATCTAAATTTAATTTTGTTAGTTTAATTATACATAAAATCACAACTACTCCAACTTTTTTCTCTTTTTGAATCTTGACTCTCATGTGTTCCTAAATATCCTCTTTCTTTTCATGAATTTAATAGGTGGTCATACCACAAATTTCTACAATAACGACTTGAGAATTAAGTAAGCAATTAAATTATTTTTCTCTCTCCTTGACCTTTTTCATCAAAAATAGAGAAAATAAATTTTTCTTAAAAGGAAAACTAAAGTCAAACGAGTATTGAAGGGTCAAGAAGATAATATGAGAAAGTGAAAGTGTAACCTCAAAAACTAAATAGGAGGATTTAAAAAAATATATATTTTCTTTACAAATATTTTGCTCTTCTCTTTTCTAATACTAAACACGTAAATAGTATTATTAGTAATAACATACACCACTTAATAATAATACTATCACTTAATAATAGTACTGAAATCACCACCAGTTATCTATGTTATTGAAACTGGTTCAATTAAATCACAAGTGCAGAATAATAAAGAACATGCAGATGTAACGTGAAAAACCTCCTTGCTCAAGTGAGTAGCAAAACACGACATATAAAATAGGATTTTATTCAACTCACAAGCAGATTTTAGATTACAACTCCGCAATCTACCTCAATCTCTACAGTTTTCTCAAACTGCAATCACCTATTCAAAGATTATAAACTCTAGTCTCTAAAGTACAACTCAATCACACCAACATAACTTGACTCAACTAACTCTCGAAGAGAAAGTTACAACTCAAAAATACAAATAACAAACTCAATCAAGACAGGATAATTTTTCTACTCCAATTCTTTGTTTACAGGAACTTGGTCCAGTGAGAGTGTTTCTTATGAACAACTATTACTTCAGAATAATATCCTTGGCGACCAATGCAATAGCTGAATATTCTGTGGTTGTTTATGATCATTATATAGCACCAAAGGACGTGGTTTTTTGTCAAACCTAGATTTGTTTCAAATAGGGAAAAAGAATCCTAAAAGGACTTTATTTCCTCAAACCTTTTCGTATCCCAAATAAGGAAAAAAGAATCCCAAAAGGACTTAATTTTCTCAAGTTAGATTTTTCATACCTGGTTCTCTCCTAGTCAAATACAACTTGCCTTTTGAAAAAAATCCTAAAAGGATTTGGTTTCCTTGTACGTATATGGTTCTCTCTTCAGTCAAATATAACTTGCCTTTTGGAAAGAGTCCTAAGAGGACTTGATTTTCTTGTATGCGTTGGATTTCTTCAATTCCACGTGTTTTTCTTATTTGATATTTCAAGATCCAAGTCAAATTTTTACCTGCAAAACCTTCAGTCGGTAGTGAACCTAATTCATCTATGTCAGTCATCAAAATCTTCACATAATAAATTTTTTATTTTTGATAATGACAAATATGTATGCATATGAATCTAGTTGACATCTACGTATGCATATGAACCTGCATATGAACCTGGTTCACTTTGTCAGTTGTAAAAACTTTATCAAATACAGTCAATCATCAAAACTCTAATAACAAATTCCCTCTTTTTGATGATGACAAACAATATGCTATTCTCACATCTTTCCCCTTTTTACATCATTGAAAAGTTTTTAGACAAAGAACCTAAAAAGTATCATGCATGTGCAAAAAATTACTAAACCATGGCCACTGGGCTACACTTATCAGAACAAGCCTAAAACAACTAAAATTGTTAGATAAAATTGATGATATAAGCCATCTAATGTGTAGATAGATTAGGAGCACAAGAAAAGAACAACACAAGCCAGTGATGTATAAAATCCAACACATAGTATCCAACTTGTAACCGAAGTATAACCACAGATAGAAAGCAATAGAGAAGGAAAGGCGAAAAAAATCTTTAGGAGGAGAATGAGTAGTTTTCTCTATCAAAGAGAGAAGCTTGTCGATTCTGTTATGGTGGACACTATGTTCACTAAGCATTCTGTCTTTGAGAGTAGAAATCTCAGCATTAGCATTGGGTAGATCAGCCTTGAGCTATGCATTCTCCCTTTTCTAGTTAGCCACTCGTGCAGTTGCAGTATGCAAATCAAAAATCATATGAGTTACAGGTTGCTTCTCTTTTGAACCTAGTACTCTGAGTTACAGGTTGCTTTTTTTTTGAAATTGGTACATGCTGCAGAAGATCAAACTCCCCCAATATTTATTCCATGTCATACTCTGTATATCTCACCCTACACACTTATAAGATGTCACTAACTAACCATTTTGTCAAGGTGAGACTTACTCCATTCACCCTTAAATCCATTTTTTTTATTCTTTACTTCCTCAAGATTCGTATAGAGATCCACCATTTTAGACTTATGAACTCTGGAAAGAGGGAAAGAGTGGATGGGGCAGGTTTTGGAAAAGAACTTGGTGCGGTCTCTGACAGTGCTGATGGAAGTTCCCCCTGAGTGGATAGAGGGGGTTCCCCTTTAGTGGATGGAGGGGATTTTTCTGCCAAGAAAACATTTAACAGAGAGGGACTGGTAGGAAGATTTTTCATGGATACTTGAGAATAAAGAATTTGGATAAAGCGAGAGGAAAAAAATAGGGATATTACACCTATATGCTAGAGACCTGTTGTGATGGGTCAATGGAGAAGTGAGTCAAGTTTTATAGCCCTTTTTTTTAAATGCTAACAATACTTGTGGCGTACCCAGAGACAAGACACTGGAGAATGGACCAGGTTCAGTAGAGTAGTGGTTGTAGATTCAGCAACAAAGTTGAATACAAATGTAAGGAGATAAGTACGTACCACAATGGCCTGTAGAGGAACTTGGATCCTCCTGTGATTCTTTTCATGAGTCTTGTCTATGTTTCCAGCAATTAGAAAATAAGGGTCACATCATCAATATCTAAACATTTCATTGTAGCCTGCCTGAGGTGTGTACCTAATCAAAGGTACGAGACTAGATTAGAAATTAAGATGCAATGAGACTTGATAAGCATAAGAATGAACAAATTATAGTCAAAAGAAAGAGAGAATGGTAAACAAGGTCAACGAAGTTTGATTAGTCGTGGTTCCATATGAATTCTTTCGTATGGTTCTCTTCCCAATGCCTTGATAAAAATGTCAGCCACCTGATCCTCAGTCTTCCAAAACTTCATCAAAATATTTTTCTTTTCCACATTATCCCTCAAAAAGTAATGGCGAACATCAATGTGTTTTATTCTTTTGTGATGAACCTGGTTCTTCGCCATACTCATTTCACTTAAGTTATCACAGAGGATGAAAAAGTATGTCATTCCAAATGTGTTTTTCCTATCTACCATGAATTCCACATAGTCTGCATCTGCATATCACTGGAAGAATACCAAAGAACCAGGTCCACATCCTTTATCAGAGCAATCGTATGTTCTTCCCCCTTTTCTGATAAAGAATGTGTTGTCAATTCTCCATGATTTAGCAGAAAACTTGTTAGCCTGTCATACCATACTCTTGGTGCTTGTATGAGCCCATACGATGCCTTATTCAATCTGTACACATGATCTGGTTGCTCATGTTCTTCAGTAGTTTCATGATGTGACAAATCTGGTGTAGTACCTTGTTCATCAGGCATCCTGGAAGTATCCAGATATTCATGCTGAGTATTTTTATCTTGTGTACCTGGTTCCCCCTCAGTGTTGATAGTTAGTGTCATACCAATCTCTTTCATTTCTTCTTGTGTGATCACTCTGTCCACTGATTTTTATTCATCAAATATTACATGCACGCTTTCCTCCACACAATTTGTTATCTTGTTCAGGACTTTGTATGCCTTGCGCATATTTTTGTATCTCTGTCCTTTGAGAACCAGGTTCCCTATTTACAAGCTTGTATCCTTGCAATCTGCTTAAGTGAATAGGAGTGAGTTCCCTTTGTCACACATTTGTGAGATGCTCAACAGATTGTGTTTTAACCCCTTAACATAGTAGACATTGTCAATTTCTTGAGACATGTATCTTCCAACCTTGCAAATTCCAACAATTTCACCCTTCTTTTTATTTCTAAAGGCAATGTTTCTGCCTTTATGATTGGTGAGTGAGAGAAAGTTTTCAACCATTCCAGTCATATGCCTGAAACACGCAATGTCCATGTACCAGGTTCCCTGCTTTTCTCTCACTTTCACCTGCACAACTAGTCAGAGGTTAGTTTTGGGTACCCAGACTAGCTTGGGTCCCTTTTCATTATTGAAGGGGTGAATAAGATATCTTTTAGTCCAGAAGGGGAGAGGAGCAATTTTATTCCCTCTCATGATTTTATTTAGGGGACCAGATCTAGGGTGAACTACTGTGTACTTGATAAAGCATTTACAGGATGTCCCTGATTAGTGACTAGAAAAATCAATTATGTTCTTGATTGTTTTTAGTTTAGAGTTGCAATGTTCTTTATAATGACCCATCTTTCCACAATAAGAGCAAAGGATGAGACTTGTTTTAGTGCTCAAATCAGTTTTTGAGATACCATTTTTGTATCCTATTCCTTGTCTTTGACTTGAGTGATTTTTATGCAAGGAGACTAGAATTTCTGCGGACTTGGTCCATTTCAAAGTTCTTTCTAATTCAAATTTGGTTTTAACCAGACTCTTACTTAGACTCAGATTCTCTGTTTGCAGTTCCTGTGACTCTAAAGTGAGGTTTTTGATGATTTTGTCTTTTTCAATATTTTCTTTATGAATTTTTTTACACTCTTCAATTTTTATCATGAGGTCTCTTTTTTCCTCTTCAAGCTTACTATTTTCAAACTTAAGAGAGGAAAAGTCATTCATGATTTGTTCTTTTTCGATAGATAGAGTATTATGTTCATCAATAAGAACAAGAGAAAGAGACAGTAACTTCTTTTGAGAATATGAGTTTAACTTTGATTTAAGTTCAAAGAAGCTTACCTCATTGTTTTCCCATTCACTGTCTGAGTTTGCCTCAGCCATTATGGCCAACACATCTTCATCATCCGAGTCATCCATGGCTAAGAGAGAGAAGTCATCTTATCTAGTAGCAGCTTCAAATTCATCACTGGAGAAATCTCCCATAGAAGCTAGAGCTCGCTTCATCACACTATCTGCTTCTTTCATGGTGAGTTTTCTATTGGGGATTTGAACCTGATCCTTCTTTTCTTCCTTGTATTTCTCAGTTATGTATGCTTGTATTCTAACTCCCATAGAGAACATTCTTTCATGAAATGACCAGGTTCACCACACTTGTGGAAAATAAGATCTCTAAGATTTTTGTCAAAGGACTTTGATGAATTCTTCTTCTGAGTGTTAAAGCCTTTCTTAATGATTCGCATTTGAAATCTTCGATTAGCAAGACCATTGTTATCCTCAACGGTGGACCTAAGAACCGAGGTTATATTCCTTTTGAGAATTAGTCGGTTCCTTTTCTTTAGATTTCTTAGCCGTCTTTAATTCCCAATCAAGTCATCTATGGTCGGAGTGTATTTAGATCTCTCGCTTGAGAGGAAATAGCCTCTACTTTGCTTTCAAGATTCGGAGTAGTACACTTTCAGAAGTTTCTTTACAGCCTTGCTAGTGAGAATGGTCTCCCCAGAGAATAAATCTCATTCACAATAGATGAGAACTGATATGCATGTCATGAATAGATTCATCCTCCTTAAATCACTCTCACTTGATTCATATTGACGATTGAGCATATCGATCTTGGACTTAACTTCACACGATTAGTTCCTTAATGAAGCGATGCAGAGGGCATCCCAAATATCTTTGCACTTGTACATGATGAAATTCGATTGTATTCATCGGGGACCAAGTCGACATACCAAATCTTCTTCCCTTTTGTGTTGATCTCGACGGCTAGTTTCTCTTCCTTTGTATATTCCAATTTTCCTTTTGGAATTTTAGTTTTCCATCCTCGGCCCGAGTTTCATGGGAATGGTAGGTCCATCCAATATGAAATTCCACAAGTTGTGATCTTCACCTATAAGAAAGTCCATCATGCGATTTTTCCACCACCCATAGTAGTGACCCAGCATTGAACAAAGAGTGGTCTTGTGGTTTGATTGTCCCTCTGGTGTTGGTAGTGCGCCATGATTCGATTTTTCAGGTGTAAGCCTTTATTGAAAAACCTGCTCACATTATCAGCCAAATCACCACCGGCTATCTACATTATTGAACTGGTTTAACTAAATCACAAGTGCGGGAATAATAAAGAAAGCAGTGTAGCATTGAAAACCTCCTTGCTCAAGGGAGTAACAAAAACCACGACCTATCGAATAGGATTTATTCAACACACGGCGGTTTTAGATTACAACTCGCAATCAAAGGACTAACTCTATTACCTTAATTTTTATAGTTTTCTCAAGCTACAATCACCTATTCAAAGACCATAAACTCTAGTCTCTAAAGTACAACTCCAATCACACCAACATAACTTGACTCAACTAACTTTAGAAGGAAGGTTACAACTCAAAAATACAAATAGCTTTAATCAAGACGAGGATAATTCTTATTGCTCCAATTCTTCATTTACGGGAACTGAGTACGGTGACGGTATTTCTTGTTATGAATAACTATTGCTTGAGCCATCTTCTTGATGGCTAATGTAATAGTTGGATGTTTTGTGGTTGTTTATGATCATTATATAACACCAAAGGATGTGATTTTTGTCAAACCTAGATTTGTTTCAAATAAGGAAAAATAATCCTAAAAGAACTTTATCCTCAAACCTTTTCGTATCCCAAATAAGGAAAAAAGAATCCCAAAAGGACTTAATTTCCTCAAGTCGATTTTTCAAACCTATTTTCTCTCCTAGTCAAATACAACTTGCCTTTTGGAAAGTATCCTAAAAGGATTTGATTTCCTTGTGCGTATCGATTTTCTCTTGATCAAATACAACTTTCCTTTTGGAAAGAATCCTAAGGACTTGATTTTCTTGTACGCGTTGGACTTCTTCAATGATTTCACATGTTTTCCTTATTTGATATTTTCCTTATCCAAGACAAATTTGTACTGCAAAACCTTGTTAGTGTAGTGAACTGGTTCATCTATGTCGATCATCAAAATCTTCACATAACAAAATTTTCCTTTTTGATAATGACAAATATGTATGCAAATGAATCTAGTTGACACCCACGTATGCATATGAACCTGCCTGAACCTTGTTCACTTTGTGTCGTAAAAACTTTATCAAATACGATTAATCATCAAAACTCTTCTAATAACAAATTTTCCCTTTGTCGATCATCAAAACTCTTCTAATATAAATTTTTCCCTTTGTCAATCATCAAAAACTCTTCTAATAACAAATACTATCTTAGATAATATTGATTTAATAATTTATTCAACATCATATATATAAAATATTTATCTCTCCTTTAACAACTGTAGTTTCTTTCATAAAATGCATTTATTGATTTTTAACATTTTGAAGGCTTTTTCTTTAAGGAATACACTATCTTGGTAAACTTATTTAAAGGTAAAATTTTCTATCCATTCGACAATTTTAAAAATTTGTTAGAACTGCGAGATTTAAGAAGAGGAAATTGAAAAGTTGACATCAAGTTTTACGAATTTGGTATTATGAAAATTTAGATAATGATAATATGGACAACTTTATGAATAGGGGAAAGAAAATTTGTAACATCTACGAGAAAAAAGATGAGACTTTACCACAAAAGTACGACAGCAAAAAAATCATGACGCCTTAAAGTTACAAATACAATATAAAGTTTCTAAACCATACACAACTCTTAGTAGAAATTTTATGTAAATTTTTATTTTAATTTGAGTTTTGTACATTAAATATTTCTTAATCGAGATAAAATTTAAATACTTTATACATTACAAATAAGTATCTGAGTACCATTACCTATCCATTCGACAATTTCAATAGTTTGAAGGCCGAATAGTTAAAATTGAAAGGCAAACACCAAATTAGTTTTTTAAATTTGATATTATGGAGATTTAGATAATAATAAATTAGATTGTAAACGAGAGAAAAAACTATATACAAGTTATATAATATTTTGAGAAGAAGGGTGAGGTTGCATCACAGAATATGACAATTAAAGAAATCATATTGTCTTAAGGTTACAAAAGACATACAAAAATTTTATATCGAGACAACATGTTAGTAGGAATTTATGTATTTTTTTAATCAATTAAATTTAGGATTTTAATTTTATGGATTTTTTTTGTATTTTGGAATTTTTTAAAAAAATAAGATTAAACTCACAAAGAAGATAAAAAATGTTTTAATTAAAAAAATTATTAAGTAACTCAAATATGTGCTATTTATAAATATTCTTTCTTATAGAAAATAAGAATAATTTATAAATAATTATTAGCTTGTTAACTTTGTGATAAATTAATTAATATTTTTACGATCGCGCGAAGTGCGAAAAAATTTACTAGTTTATATATATGCGAAAACCTTTACAATAGAGTCATGAAGTCAGATTATACCATGAGGTAAAACGAAAATAAAATAGGATCTCAACAAAAAATATCTTTTGAACAACGATTAAGGTAGGCTACGATACCGAGATGTTGAATCATGTTGAATCTCAACACATATCACGAGCCAAAACACGGTGAAATATTTAAACATGGGAACGTACCTTCGGCAATTGTCCAAGTATTGTAGAGAATCGTCTTTGTCTTGCACAAATTTTATGTAGAAAGAATGAAGAGTGGGAAATTGAGAGAAAAAGGCGAATTTACGCTCTTTCAAGAAAGAAATATCGATATCTTCTAGCCTATGACTATCACCAATAGATGTGAAAATGATGAAGTCACATGCATATTTAGGTAGGTTAGGGACTCTTGAATTTTTTTTTAACTCTAGGAACTTATCCATAAAATAAAGTTGCCCTAAGAAATTATAATTAATAGTTTTCTTCCATCAAAGAAACTTTCAAATATGCATAACATACTATTATACACATCATGTATATTATTTACTTGAAGATACGATAAATAATTTAATACTCGAATTTCAAGGTCGTTTAATTATACGTAATAAGAGACGTTCCTTGTTATATAAAGTTCTATTTTATAGTGAAATAGAATTGGCCTGGAAACATAAATTTCAATGATCTTCTGCTGCTATTTAGCGATATGCAATTATTGTTCCTGTTACGACTATTTTACATCTCAGTCATGTCACTTGAGTGGATAGAGGAACATACTCATTTAGTTATAGTTTTGAACTATCGCCTTTTTACAGGTATGCGGGTGACTTTTTCCTAATAATATGCACACGATGACGACCAAACTCGAAATAAAGGGAAATGGTATCTTAACAATTGTCGAGTTATGATTCTTTTTTTTTTGGCGACAACAATTCCATGGGGACATTACTATTCAAGCTGAATAGAAACAAAGAGAGTCATGTCAAAATTAACTGGCCCCTACTCTACTGGGCAGCTTAAGAACTATATATTCCAAATGTTTCTAGGAGAAGATATATCAACATTAAAGTTATATTAGACCATCAATTCCATAAGTATATGTTGACTTTATTGGTTGAAAGCCTCAGTTACGCGATTTTGCTGTTAATTTAGTGATCTACTCAAATACTTCATCCAGTCCGTATTATCTGTTGTTCGATAATTTTGCATATCCTTTAGGTAAGATATTTAAAAGTCTTAATCATAAGAATATTTGTCTAAAATATATCTAAATTCTTTTCGCAATATCTTACTTAATTAGCACTTCACTAATTGGAGAACTAAAATCGACTTTGTAAGAAGTACCAAATGAGTTCTTATATTTCTAAAACAATTAATATTTGGAGTTAATTTACTCGGATGATCGTTTCAGTTATGGATAGTTATTTCGTAAATCACTTTCTTTCTTTATATTCAAATCCTCATTATTGGTGTTTATTTCACGAGAGTCACTTAATTATTGATGTTTCAATCACAAAGTCACTTAACCAATTATATAATTTTTCATATAATTTTTCTAATATAAAATTTTTATTTTAACCCAAATTTAGAAGAAATAAAAATCTATTCATTTTAACCATTTTATTAACCCGCCCCACTTGACCCGACACCTAAATTTTAAAAGTTTATGATTTTAATTCACCAATATGATTTTCTTTTGCCGTTTTTAATAATATTCATTATTATTCTTATTTTGATTTTTTTTTAATTTTAAAAATGCTAGCCTCGATTAGCAAAGAATAAATGTATTTAGATATTTGATATTTAATTATAAGAGATTGCTATTTAAGAAATGGAATGAAAAAATTAAACTGAATTATTTCTAAATTTAAAAAGAAAGAAGCATTCTTTAAACAAAAAAATAAAAAATATCAAATTGCATTCTTGTAATGGAGTCGGGTTAATAAAATGGTTAAAATGAATAGTTTTTATTTCTTATAAATTTGGGTTAAATAAATTAATATCCAGAAAATTAAATAAAAAATTATCTAATTGAATATTGAATAACAATAGTAAAATATTAATAGTTAGTGAGCTTTGGCGATGAAAGCAGCCGATAGTAGTGACACAGTATAATATCAGCATGAGTGAATTATTCATGGTGGTGGCCAATCGAAATTACTCTTGTATTTGAGAACACATTATAAAAGTTAGAATCCAATTTTACTAAAATAATGTGACAACCCAATTTTTTTAAATCAAATTATAACTGTTATTCAGTGTCTTTAACTTTATTGAACAAACCAACTTGAATATTTCTAACCTTGGGATACTCAGGTTATACATTTTTATACGATCTTCCAAAAGAAAGAACTTACAAATCTTGAAAACATATTATGGAATCTCCAATAAGAACATAAAATATAATGGAAAAGCTTAAACCTTCGTAATGAAAAAGTTCATGTCCCGCCCCCTGTCTACGAATTTCCTATATCATATCAAAATAATGAAATGCATGAGATAATAGGTATAGGATTTTTTTAATCGAGAGATTTTAAAATATAAAAGATAAATATGAAATAAATGCTGGATAACAAATTGAAGATGTTATTAAAGAAAAACACTAATCTTAACTCGCTCTATTATATCCATTTTAGCATTATTTGATTTCTTTTACTTTTCTCTACTCCATCAAGCCATTTTAAAATATTTTATGCATTTTAGATAAGAGTAACTTTGGGGAAAAAAATTAATACTTTTTAGATATCTTTAAATCACTCATTTTAGAACACGTTTAAAAAAACGAAAAAAGTATTAGATTGCATCTTCACAAAAAGAAAATTTTCATAACTTTCATTCTATTAATGAAAATACATTATTTTTCATTGTTTCGATCTTTTTGTAAATATCAATAGAAATATCATAACTTTCACAGAAAATTTGTTAAATTTGTGGGGAACACCCAAAGTTAAAAGAAGAAAACTTTCACTACTTTGTCACTCTCTTTCAAAACTGAGTTCTGAAACTAATTGTAGAAAAAAGTTAATATTTAAATATTATTGGAATTCATATTTACTTTTGGAATGTTCAAAGTATCTTATTTAATCGAAAAGCCTATATATTTAAAGTTGGTTAGTTAAATAAGCGGAAAGCTCATAAAAAGACCTGTTACAAGTTTAGTGTTACACCTAGTAAATTCTCGACATGTAGATGGCCTACTCATGTTGGTTAAGAGTTTTGATGCCATACATGCTAGGAAAAGCTAGGGAAGATCGGACAAGCGCCAAGTCGGTGCGTCGCATTCGTAGTGCGACTTATAAATCGCATTCCGGGAATCGACTTATAAGTCCCAAGTAGTAAGGAGCCTCCACTTCGGTTTATTCCATAAGATTAGATAATTTCCGGTAACCACGGGGAAACGGAGGTGCGAAGTAATTTGATGAAATTTCTTCCATTACGCCGTCAAACACAGTCAAAACTTGAATTAATCTCATATACCGATGTATTTAGCAGGCAAGGAGCATTCCCTCACAGTTTAGTTTCGTGAAATTCGGCTGCAGGCAAATCGTCGTGCTCAGGAGCTAAGGTAGAGTGGAATTGCTCCAGAACTTAGTGTTAATATACTCCCGGCCTTAAAATGAGTGTTTCTCACTGGACTTTCGAAAATAATGAGTTTTGGCCGTTTTACGATAAGTCAAAGTTTGGATATATATATATCGAAAGTGATGTTTTCTTAGAAATATTGAGTGTATTTAGTTCTAATTAATATATATATGAATGCGGTGGGAGAAATAGTAGAAATCTTGCGGCGAACTCACGCGGTTAGTCGGAAGCTTCGAAGCGAGGTATGTAAAGCTAATTCCTCGGCAAGTTAGCAATCCGGTACGGTAGATAGCGTGTTATATAGAAAGGATTCAGAAGTCTAGAATTGAGTCGTATGAGTTTATGGCGTGTTTTTGAATTTAGCAAGCATGTTTATAATATTATGAGATATGTTGGGAGCAAAAGTTAGTAAAGTAATTTAAGACAGTCGAGATAATATCTCGAGATACGGTATAGCCAGGCAGTCGGATAATATCCCCATCTGATATAGTGAGACGATCGAGATAATATCCTAGATCTGATATATTAGACAATCGGATAATATCTCGAATCACAGTATAGTCGAACAGTCGAGATAATATTCACAGTCACAGTATAATTCGAGTGAGAATCGGTATAACAAGAAAGGTTCGGAATGAGAAATCCGAACACGGATAGTATTTTTCGAGTTCAAACATGCTTGCTATATGTGATTATTGATTGTTGAGACATTTGTGTTATGAGGCACCCTTTGACGTCTCGCCGCTTACAGGTTGTGCTTGTGTCAGCCTCACCGTGAGGGTGGGGTTACGTTACTCCAAGTGGCATGCCGTCGTATGGGACGAAGATAGGATGGAACTTTCCCATGCTCCGAGCAATCCCGGCATAAACGGTCTGATTTACCTGTTGTGCGCTTGCGCCCGGGGGAGCCAGTTGCAGTCTGAGACACGGTGCATTTACGGTTTACGATCTGAGTCCTCCCGGCTCGAGACCACGATTGGCCCCCTTAGAGGCCATAGCACAGTGCAGAACTCGGGGCATTAGAGTGCTCGTAGTTAGTAGACCGGTGGAGTGACTTATTTTGGATAGTTTTGACTCGGGTAGGGGTATTAGATTGTTTGTTGGTTGGCACCTTCCGGCTTATGAGGCTGGTATTGGTCATGATTGCATATATATATATGTATATATATGTTATATATTGGCTAATAGACGGTAAATGCACGTCGATAAGTATGCTCTGCCTTACTCTCAGTACGAAAGCTATTTCGAGATTCTGCTCAGTTAGAGCAGTTCAGATATTTAAATGCTTATTCGAGTTTCTAATTATGTTGTTTACATTGATTATGTTTGATTTGCTTTGCATACTCGGTACAGTGGTGCGCGCCGTTACAGGCGGCACGTACTTACTGCCAGTACTCATAGACGAGGCGATCCCTCATGATTCCGGCGGCTCATTAGGTCATCAACTCCTGTCATCCGGAGGCTATAGACGGCTAGAGGTCTATTTCACTCTTTGGTTATACGATACGGGTGAGTCGGGGCCGATCAGGCCATCTTATCGATATTCATAAGAAACTGAGATTGTGTATATATATCTCCCTATGGTTAGTTGTGCGATGCGTGTGAGCCGTGCATATATTTAGTGTTTAGTGTTGATTGTGTTGGCCGTGTGGGGCGTATTCGGAATAGTAGTGGTGAACTTACTGGTCACGTAGATGTTCGGTATTCATTATATTGAGTTAGAGTATAACTAGACAACATGGTGGCCTTGTGACGCATAGGTTTCCTATATGAGCCTAATGATTAGTTGTTGATGTTAGAACGAGTGACTATAGGCAGTCATTTGAAGGCATATTCTGGCCAGTTATAGCCGTTGATTCCATGAATTTGAGATAGAGCCATCCCGAGCACCCAGTCTTGATTAGGCTCGGGAGTCGCGGATTCGAGTCCTAATAGAGGCACCAGTGCAGTCATACCCCCAAGGCGGCGTGACAAACTTGGTATCGGGCGGGTCGTGTCCGGGGAGTCGCAAGCCGTGCGACGAGTCTTATCTATGGATGTGTTGTGCTGCAATACTATAGGTAGGAAGTTTGAGGCATAATAGGATTGTTACTCTTTCTTCATATTCGGTCGTGCCATAGAAACGTACGAGTATAGGGTGAGTTCTTAAAACTTATCATATTCTTTGTCTACAGATAAAAATGGCGGACCAGCGACACCCTACCACGGGTAGAAGGTTGGATACCGCGACGGGGAGAAGGCACCGGCGGGGATCTGTCGCTTAGTCTGAGAGTCAACCCGATCGAGGGCGTATAGGCGTCATCACGGCCTTCTCGGTAGTCCCCATCTCACCGAGCCATTTGGAACCACACCGCCTCAAGATAGCTCCTGTATCTACACCCATCCAACTAGGAAGTTTGCAGTGCGGTTGTTATGTTGGCACAAATGATGGCCACTCAACGTCGATCGGTGCCGCATTAGCAGCGAGCCATCGGGTGGATCGCGATTCGGAGTCGAGGAATTTTGGCATTGGGCCCCCAGTTCACGGATCGGATCGGGCGGAGACTGAGTTTCTAGATCGAGATCTGAGAGAATGCTTCCGAGTCATGCATGTGATGCCTACAGAACCAATTGAGATGACGGTATTCCGGTTGCGAGACATTGCTGTACTATGGTACGAGAGTTTGGAAAGGTCTCTCGAGGAGAGATGTTGCCCCTCAGGGCTGGTCCGGCTTCTTGGAGGCCTTCTGGATAGTTATTCTCCACGGGAGTCCGGCGAGGCCCGGATGGATCGGTTCTTGCACTTAGAGCAGGGGCGGAAGCGTGCGAGAATATGCCTTGCAGTTCGACTCCTTGGCCGTATGCTCAGCTTTTGTGGACACTATGCCATCCCGAGTCCACAGTTCATTATAGTCGAACCCGAATACATTGAGGCATGCATGGCAGCTACATTCTTTGAAGATATGGACATTGCAGTGCAGGCCTTTGCCGGACATGAGGGCCTTAGGCGGTGGCAACAAGACGGTAGACGGTTAAATCGGGAAAGCGGCGCGCGAGATTAGATCGGATAGAGATACAGGGAAGTCTAGAGAGGACCCGGGCCTCGGTTGTCGAACAGAGAGATCCCTAGACCCCCACCTCCACCACAACGGCGAGAGGGTAGATTTATTGGTCGACGGTCAGTGCAGGTGGCGATTCTCGAACGGTGGATTCACCTCGGTAGAGGAGAGTGAGCGAGAGCGAGATACACACCATGCTGCCACACATTTGCGGCCAGGCCTCACATTGGAGCTTGTAGATATGAAGCCATCGAAAGGGATGTTATATATGCGGGCGGGAGGCACCGGACAAGAGATTGTCCGTCGGGGGCAAGGTAGCGAGATAGCGGGGCGGGGATCCCGCGAGGGCCCGCGAGCTCAGAGTAGCCTCGGCGGGGCATAGGCCCACCCGGGTTCGGCGAGTAGAGGCGAGTGGTCGGGGAGCCTCTAGCTCGAGGTGCGGGCTCAAGCGTGCTTAGCATGCATTACCGAGGAGACGGGAGACTCGAGGCATCTCCGAGATGTGGTAACAGATATGTTGACTATTTGCTCATGCCACCTTATGTATTGATTGATCGAGTCCACTTTTTCCTATGTTACCCATTTATGGCTCGAAAGTTTAGTGTTGCACGAATTATTACATTAGCCCTTCTCTGTATCTACACCGTCATTGACTCCATTATAGCTAGAGTTTGAATTTATCGAGGTGTACGGTAGAGGTTTCTGATCGTCAAACTACGGTAGATATGGTAGAACTAGAGATGATTGATTTCGATGCCATTATGGGTATGGATTGGTTAGTGTTGTGCTATGCCAACGTAGAATGTTGGACGAGACGATCCAGATTCCACTTTCCGGAGAGGAAGTGTGAGAGTGGAAAGGCGGCGCGGCTACGCCAAGGTAGGTTTATTTCCTACCTTCGATTAGAGGAAATTGATAGCTAAGGGATGTATTTACCACCTAGTCGGGGTTTAGGATGTTCGGGTGGGAGTCTCAACACTCCCGGCTGTTCGGTGGTGAATGAATTCACGATGTATTCTCAGACGAGCTACTTGGCATTCCCGAAGAAATAGATTTTGCAATCGACTTGCTACAGGCTTTTCGGCCCATATCAATTCCTCCATATTGTATGGCTCTGTTTAGGAGCAGAGAATTAAAGGGTGGAAAGGATATTTGTTAGATAAGAACTTTGTCGAGGCGAGTACTTCATAGTGATTTAATGTCAGTCCTATTTGTGAGAAAGAAGGATGGCACAACTCCGCATGTGTATAGATTAGAGCTATTGAATAAGGATTCTGATAAAGAATAGAAACATCCGCTTCCCGGAATAGATGATTTGTTTGATCGATTCTGAGGGGGCCGGATATTTCTCCCAGATTGACTTATGAGTCCGGATATCATGGAGTTCGAGTTAGAAAGGAACATTCCCAAAATGGCCTTGAGGACCCGATATGGACACTTTGAATTCTAGTTATGTCCTTTGGGTTGACAAATGCCCAGCCCGGTATTATGGACACGATGAACAACACGCCCGGACCATACTCCGGAACTGTTCGTGATAGTATTTATTGATGATGATACGGTGTATTCTCGCTCAAGGCACACCACCAGGATCATTTAAGGACGATACTTCATATTCTTGGACCAAAAATCGGTTATATGCTAAGTTCTCCAAATGTGAATTAAAATTTTGAACTCATTGGCATGGCAGGACATATTTTGTCGGATCTTTGGTATACGAGTTGACCTGTGAAAAATAGAAGCAGTCAAAATTTGGCCACAGACCTACCTTTCCGGCCCAGAAGGCAAGCGATTTTACGGGATTAGCGGGATATTACGGAGAAGATTTGTTGAGGATTCTCCCTTTATCGCATCTGACTATTTGTGACAGTAAAGTTGGACGGTATGAGCGAGTTTCCAGAATTAAAGGACAGTTAACCTCAGCTCCGGTGTGCCCATTCTAGGAAGGTACGAGAGGGTTATTCGGTATATTGTATCGGGTATTGGGTTGGGTTGTGTGTTAATGCGGCACGGTAAGGTGATTGCGTAGTGCTTCCACGACAAGCGAGGAAACACGAAGAGAGTTACCCTACCCACGACCTCAAGTTAGCCGCAGTGATCACGCCTTAAATATGGAGACATTACTTGTATGGCGTCCATGTGGATATTTTCAACATCATAAGAGCCTATAGTATATCTTCACTCGAGAGGGAGTTAGTTTGCGACGGCGTCACTAGTTAGGAGTTATTGAAGATTATGATGTGGACGTGCAACATCATCAGGGAAAAGGCAATGTAATGCCGGATATCAACCCAGTAAATCGATGGGAGTTTGGCATATTTGCGGCGGCGGCGAGTTAGTTAGAAATACATCAATTAGCCCGGCCTAGCCGTTCGTGTAGCGAACGAGAGGACAACGGGCGGTAATTGAACATCATTGTGTCGTCATTAGTTGTGGAGGTAAGGCAGCCGATGAAGATCTGACTGGTCCGGCTTAGGACGGAGATTCGGCACGGGAAACGCCCGGAATTTTCGAATATGAGATGAAATCTTTGCAGCAAGAAGCGCCTCTACGTTCCGAATATTTGAGGCTCCGCCGATGGGTATGAATGAAATTTTATTATGCCGTTATTCTCTCTCCACGGTATGACGAAAATGTACCATGATATCAAGGAAATCTTGGTGGCCAAGCATGAAAAGAGAAATAGCCGAATTTGTAGCTGATGTCCTAACGCGACGGGTAGCGGAACACCGAAACCGAGGCGGGTTAACTCGAGGACATAGGTTTGTGCCTCTCTGGAAATGGGGCCGGTGAACATGGACTTTGTAGTAGGATTACCCGTACCGGTTATAGACATGATTCCATTTAGGTAATAGTTGTGGTCGAAATCGGCCTATTTCTTTGCCCGGTGAAAGCTACTTTCTCACTGAAGATTATGCGAATTGTATATGAGAGAAATAGTTAGATTACATGGTGTTTCGGTATCTATTATCTCTGATAGAGGAGCTCAATTTACCGCAGATTTTTGGTAGTCATTTCGGAGAGGTTACGGAACATGATTAATTTGAGCACGACATTGCCCTCGGACGGATGGACAGTTTGAACGCACTATTCGGAGCTCGAAGATATGCTACGGGCGTGTGTGCTGGTTTTAAGTATTGGGATGAGCATTTGCCACTAATTGGAGTTTGCTTATAATAATATCTATCACTCAACTATCGGATAGGCGTCCTTTGAGGCATTGTATGGTAAAATACGGTCACTTGATTGGCTAGTTTGAAGTGGGAGAGTCGTCTTGATTGGGCCGAGAAATTATTCAACGGTCAGAGGAGAAGTTAAAACTTATGTCGGAAGAACGCCTGCGGCGCATGAGCCGCGGCTCGTATGCGATGTGCGGCGCGAGACTGCAATTTGATGAATGATTGGGTATTTAAAGTATCTTCGATGAAAGGGGTGATGAGATCCAGTAAAAAGGGTGGCTGGTCAGGGACCGTTGGGCCTGCTCGATTCGTCAAGAATAGGCCAAGTGGCATATGAGTTGAACTTACCTCCAGGGAGTAGAATCCGTCCATCCGAGTTTTCACGTATCTATGCTAAGAAAGTGCATCGGAGACCCATCCCGAAGCAGTCCCGATCCATGATATCCGAGGTTACGAAAAGGCTGGCCTATGAAGAGGTTTCGGTAGCTATCTTAGACGAACCCAGTTCGTAGATTGAGAACCAAGAATATAAACCTGTCCAAGGTACTATGGCATAACGAAACCGAGAGGAGATGACTTGGGAGGCGAGAGGAAGATATGAAAATTAGATATCCTCACTTTCCAAGCCTAGTCGATCAGAGGTATGTTAGTATTGTTATTTTACACAGTGCCTTATCGTATATGTATAAATGAGATAATCGACCCTAGCCTTTTATGAGATGAATGCTATAGCATTATGTAGAATACTGTATTGGACTTTGCATTTCGGGTTTTGAGATAGTCCATATTACGGGGGAAACTGCATAAAATTTTCTAGAAATAAGTTGAGTAAGTTGAGAATTCCTATAGATAGAAGTTTACATTTGAGGATGAATGTTCTTAAGGGGGGAGAATGTTACACTCAGTAAATTCTCGACACGTAGATAGCCTACTCGCATGTTAGTTAGATTTTTGATGCCATACATGCTAGGAAAGACTTGGGAAAGATCGGACAAGCGCCGTCGAGCGCGTCGCATTCGATAGTGCGACTTATAAATACATTCCGGGAATACGCTTATAAGTCCCAAGAATAAAAGAGCCTCCACTTCGGTTTATTCCGCAAGATTAGACAATTTCCGGTAACCACGAGAGAAACGGAGTGCAGTAATTTGATGAAATTTCTTCGTTTCTGCCCCGTCAAATACGGTCAAACTCAAATTAATCTCGAGATTAGAGGTATTTAGCGGCAGGCATTCCTACGGATTTAGTTTCGTGAAATTTGGCGGCAAATCATGGTACTACGAGCTAAGATAAGTGGAATTGCTCCAAATTAGTGTCGATATCTCATAGCCTTAAAATGAGTATTTCTCCCTTACGGACTTTAGAAATGGCGAGTTTTCGGCCAGATTTTCGATAAGCCAAATTGGGCTATATATATATATCGAAAGTTATGTTTTCTTACGGAATATTAGTGTATTTAGTTCTAATTAATATATATATGAATCACGGTTAGGAGAAATAGTAAAAATGTTGGCCGAACTACGCGAGTTAGTGGAAGCTTGAGCGAAGGTATGTAAAGGTAATTCCTCGGCAAGTTAGTGATCCGGTACAATAGATAGCGTGTTATATAGAAGAAAGAATTTAGAAGTCAAGAATTGAGTCCCTTATGAGTTTAGCAAGCGTGTTTTTGAATTTAGCAAGCATGTTTATAATATTATGAGATATGTTCGGAATAAAAGTTAGTAAAGTAATTTGAAAGTCGGATAATATCCCGGATACGAGTATAGTCGAACGGTCGGATAATATCCAAATACGGTATAGTGAACCCAGTCGGATAATATCCCGGATACGAGTATAGTCGAGGCAGTCGAGATATCTCGAGATACGAGTATAGCGAGCAGTCGGATAATATCTCGAGATACAGTATAATTCGATTATGAGATCATTATAACACAAAAAATATTTAGAATAAGAAATCGGATTACAGATAGTATTTTCGGTTCAACATGCTTGCTATGTGTGATTATTGATTGTTGAAGACTTATTTGTGTTATGAGGGCACCTTTGAGCGTCTCGCCGCCCACAGGTTGGCTAAGCTGTGTTGACCCCGTGAGGGTGGGATACGTCACTCCAAGGAGTGGCGTCTGCGTCATGTAGGGCGAAGATGGGATGGAGCTTTTCCCATATCGGGGCGTCGGCATAGCGTCTGATTTACCTGATGTGCGCTTGCGACCGAGGGCCAGTTACAGATACAAACATAGTTACGGTTCACGGTTTACGGTACGGGAGTCCTCCGGGCTTAGACACGATTATTTATATTAGGGCCATAGCCATTTAGAACCCGGGGCGGTAGAAGTGCTCGTAGTTAATAGATGAGTGGAGTGACTTATTTTTGGATGGCTTTGACTCGGGTAGGGGTATATAGATTATTTGTTGGTTGGCATCTTCCCGGCTTATGAAATTTTGGTATTAGTCCTTGCTTGTTATATATATATATGTATATATATGTTATATATTGGCTAATAAACTGAGTAGATCGCCACGTCGACGGGTAGTCTGCCTTACTCTCGGTATGAAGCCTATTTGAATTCTATCGATTCAGGCAGGTTCTAGATATTTCTTACCGTTCGAAGTTTCTAATTATGTTGTTTACATTGAAGTTATGTTAGTTGCTTTTCATACTCGGTACCGATTAGTGCGCGCAGTTTTAGGTATTTGCATTACTTACTGCGGTACTCATAGGCGAGAGGCAGTCCCTCATGATTCCCGGCCCGGCTCATTAGTCATCAACTCCTGTCATCAGGAGCTAGACTAGAGTCTATTTCCTTTCTTTGGTTATACGGTACGGGTAGGTCGGGGCCTGTCATGACCGTCTTATCGATATTCTGCTAGAAACTGCGGATTGTATACATATCCCACGTAGTTGAATTGTGCCGTCGTGTGGGGCGTGCGTATGTTTAAACATTTAGTGTTGATTGTGTTGGTAGGTGTGGGGCGGTATTCGGATAGTAGTGAGTGACCTTCTTTGGTCACGTAGATGTCGATATTCATTATATTGAGTTAGAGATAATAACTAGACGGCATGGTGATCTTGTCGACGCATAGGTTTCCCTATATGAGTGTGATACGGTTAGGTGATGTTACGGGACGGTGGCTATAGGCCGATCGGCGGAGAGCTGTATTTCTTGCCGTTATATAGCCCGTCAATTTCAGGAATCTGAGATAGAGCCAGCAGGGCACCGGGCCGTGCTTAGGCTCGGGAGTGAAGCGATTTAGGTCCTAATAGGGCACTAGGTGCGATCCTTACCCCCAAGGCGGGCGTGACATTTAGAGTAATAATAGTGAGCTCTGTAATAACAGCAAATTTAAATTAATATGTTATTTTTAACTGATCAACCCCAACCTAATTGGATTCTTTATTTATAACATTTAAAAAATAAAATATTTTATTTTTAAAATTTGAATTGAAAAAAAGTTATCTTCTAAAAAAGATAAAATTAAAATATCAAATGTAACTATATGAATAGATATAATGTAACTATATGAATATGATATTTCTTTTTGGATTATTCGAAAACTATTTACCGACACATGACTCATTTTCTTTTATTTTATAAACAATTTGTTTTTGAGAACATCATGTAGAGAAATAAAATTATAGTTCAAATATTGTAATATCAATAAAATTTTATTTGTTCAAACCAAATAAAAAATACTTATTATTATTATTAATAATATCCTCTTTCTAATAATAGTTAAGCATAAAATGCCACCCATCAAGTATGTTAGCTTTAACAGTTAAATATTTGGAATTAAGCAATAAAAAAAGGATAATACCAATAAGTAGCAGGTTGTTATGAAATAATAAAGAAAGAACAAGAATATTTTAGGAAAAGAGAGAAGTTCTTATTTCTCTTGATGGGATTCTCTTGAGGGATTAAAGAGATGATTTACAATGAAGGAAAAACCCCTTTTGGAGGGGGAACATATGGAATTGAACTTTGGTGGTAACGATCTTTCTCTTGATTCTGCTCTCTATTTCCCCATCTTTCATTTCTTCCGGGCCATCCCTGTGCATCACGGTTTCCCAGCCTTGGTTCTCTTCAATTTGGTACCAAGGACCTTGATTAGTCCCTTGAAACCTAGGTTGAGGACCCCCTATTTGATTTCCCATTTATTGATATTCCTCATCGTACCATGGTGGCGAAGATTCTCCTTCAAATTGCAACGGGCCTTGCATTCCTACAACATTCACCACCTTGGGCCTTGCCCCCATCACATGTTTAGTAATTAGTTCCAACTATGTCATAATTTTAGCAAGATTTTCATCTCGCTCTTCATCTCTTTTCCGCAATTTAGCCGCCAATGCACTAGAGCTAATGTCATGTGTAGATACATTTGCCTCTCTCTTGTGCTAGGCCATATTTATTTTTGTCATTCCGTAAAAAAGGGCTTTAGCCAACCCATATGTTTGATCCATAATAGACCCTCCATCTAAATTGTTGGCAACGGATTTGTTGATGGAGTCGAGGGCTCGGTAAAAGCTTTGGAGAAGCACTCCATAAGGAAGGCCATGATTGGGACAAATAGCAACCTTCTTTTTGAACCGTAGCCATGCCTCATGCAAAGGTCCTCCAGGCTCTTGCCTGAAATTTGTGATGTCATCCCTCAGCTGCAACATTTTCAATGGAGGGAAGAAATGATCCAAAAAATCTTCAGTTAATTCTTTCCAAGATGTAATACAACTAGGAGGCAATTCCTCAAACCACATCGTCACATCTCCCGTTAGAAAAAATGGAAAGAGCCTTAGCCTGATAGACTCTTGACTTATGTTTGTGATGTTGAAAGGCTGGCATATCTCCAAGAAATTTCTCAAATGACTATTTGCATCCTCACATGGTTTTCCCCCAAATAGTCCTTTCATTTGCAGCAAATGTAGCATTGTACTTGTGACATAGAACGCTGCATTCCTTACTGTAGGCAGTAAGCGAATGGCTCCCCCCACTTCAGGCATCACCGGGTTATCTTCTTTATGCTCCATGTTGCCCTCCACCGAGATATCTCTTGCTTGTGAATGATGACTCATATGACTTTATCCTAACAGAACAACAAACTTTATGTCAACACCTAAGATGCAAAACTAGTTCAAATTAACAATCAACATAAGAGTATCAAGTGCTAGTCCCCGGCAACGGTGCCATTTTTTGATAATGTCCAAAATATACTCTTCATGAAAAGAGTATAAATGATTGATGCATCAAAATAAATATCTCCACGGATGTCGGGGTCGAATCCCACAAGGACTAGTGAATGATAAGCATGAGTGTCGTTTGAGAAATTGAATTTAGCTTGCACCACTTAGAAATAAAATGGAAGTAAACAGGTTGGGGGAGATTGAAATTTACAATGGAATATAACATCTAATTTGGCTGACTACGATAGCAAAATTACCAAGGTTGTTGACAAGAATGTGAAAGACTAGAGCTGTGGTGTAGTAATGAGTTGGTAATTTACCAACTCATTAGGCTCTAAAACTTGAGTTTTTATTTCGTTCTTGAGTTGATTATTTAGATTTTATGCCCTTTTTGCTTTCGTTAAGTGCATATGGTTAAAAGTGAAGAAAAGAGCAAAAATGGAGAAAAAAGAAGGAAGTGAGGGTGAATCGGCAATTCGCAGATGTAAACTGGCGAAACGCCGACTAAGGGCCGAATCTCACTGCCTCAGAGGAGTAATGCCACTGGCAGTTCGCGAATTGCCAGCGGCGATTCACCAGTCCATTCACCAAATGACACTCAAAATTTTTGGAAAGTGGCTTGAAGACCCGGCCGTTCACGGATTCAGATCGGCAAAACACCGGGTGAACTGTCGATTCTCACTGGAATTTAGTGGAGATGCAGAAAAGACACCCGACAGTTCATGGATTGTAATTGGCGAACAGACGGTTCCAAAACGGTACTCATAAGGGTATAATTGTCCAACACTGAAAAGGAGATGAAAAGTGCCCTATTTTTCAGGGTATAAATAGAGAAAAAGTACTATGTACTTAGATATGCAGAGAGGAAAGAATTTAAAGAGATAACAAAATCTTACATCACATCATCTTTTCTCTTTTTAGATGTAAAACTTTCTCTGAGCTGAGAGAGGGAGATTTTGAGTGAAGATTGTAGAAAGTATTCTGTTCTATTTCCTCTTGTACTAGTAAGTTTTAGCTACTGTTGAAGATTATTTTGTAAAGTTGATTTATCTACTCTTGCTATTAAATTCAATGATGCTGTTGATAAATATGTTTTTGAATTTCTTAATTATGAGTAACTAAAATTATTAACTAGAGGTGTGTGATGATGAATAATTAATTGGAGTGGGTATTGCTAAAGTCATCATCATGTTGTTCAATTAAGTGTAAATCTATTAGATTATATTCAATTTATTAATGAAGATCCATTGATTATGATATAGGTCTATTTATTCTTTCTTGATTATTGTTTGAGAGAGAATAATTAAGTATTGAAAGAGAATCTAGCAGTGGGCATGGATAAGATATTGTGAAATTAAACTAGGAATAGTTGAAATTGCTTTCTCATTCCTTATTGGCAACTAAAATCTAGGTATAGTGTAGTTGCTAATCCAAATCAAATCGGGTTAAGCGAAGTTGTGGTTAGAGTCTTAATAAAACTCTAGCAGGAGGTAGTTAATAGGCTGAGATGCTAAGATTACCCACTTCTCGAGATTATTTATAGTTATTGAACTTACAAGATGACCTGGCATGTTCCCATCTAGTTAGTATTTCATCTACACCGCACCTCTAGTATTTCACACCCTCGTTGACAACTTAGCTGATCTTTATATTTTACTTTATTTAATCAACCAATACAAATTCTCTAAAAATTTCAACTCCCCCAATTTTATTTGTTTTTTTATATATTAAATCTACGTGGTGCAAACTAATATCAATTTCTCAATCAACACTTGAAATTATCATTCCCTAGTCCTCGTGGGATTCGACCACGACACTCATTGGGTTACTTGTTTTAATACTTCGACCGTGTATATTCTTTGTATTAAGGAATATATTTTTGACGTTATCAAAAATGGCGCCGTTGCTGGGGACTAGCTCTTGATGATCTTGTGTTGATTGTTAAGTTGGCATAGTTTTGCATTATAGTTACTTAATGTGAGTTTGCTGTGTTGCTAGGAGTTCATATCCACATGAGTCATCACTCCCAAGAAGGGGATATCTTAGTGGAGGATAACATGGAACTCGAGGAAGATAATCCGGTGATGCCGGAAGTTGCAGGAGCTATTTGCCTCCCACCAACGGTAGGGAATGTAGTGTTTCATGTCATCAACATAATGCTTCACTTGTTACAAATGAAGGACTCTTTGGCGGAAAACCAAGTGAGGATGCGAATCATCATTTGAGGAATTTTTTGGAAATATGCCATCCCTTTAATATAACAAATATTAGCCAAGATTCCATCAGGTTGAGACTCTTTCCTTTTTCATTGATGGGAGAAGCAACAATGTGGATAGGGGAACTCCCTCCGGGATGTATTACTTCATGGAAAGAGCTAATCGAGGCCTTCCTAGACAGTTTTTTTCCTCCATCAAAGATGCTTCAACTAAGGAATGATATTACAAATTTCAGGAAAGAATCGGGAAAGCATTTACATGAGGCGTGGTTAAGGTTTAAAAAGAAGGCAGCTCTTTGCCCAAATCATGAATTGCCAGATGGAGTGCTTCTCTAAAGATTCTATAGGACCCTTGATTCAATTAACAAGTCCGTAGAAAAAAACCTCGTTGGTGGTTCTATTATGGACCAAACTTACGGGTTGGCCAAAGCTCTCCTAGACAGAATGACAAAGACCAACAGGGCTTGGCAAACAAGAGAAACAAGTGTGTCCGCTCGTAAGATTAGTTCAAGTGCATTGGTAGCGGAGTTGCAAAAATGGGATGAAGAGCGGGACGAAAATCTCGCCAAGATGATGACACAGTTAGAATTGATGAACAAGCACGTGATGGGAGCAAGGCCAAAGGTAGTAAATGCAGTGGGAATGCAAAGTCCCTTACAATATGAAGAAGAGTCATCACTGCCGAGATATAATGAAGAATCCAATATATGTGCAACCGAATGGGAGGCCCTCGACCCGGCTTTCAAGGAGCAAACTAATAACGCTCAAACCACACTTCCAACTGAATTATGAAGTGGATGTTGTCAATAAAGAACCCAACTAAGAGGTTGGGGTGGAACCCACAAGGAATATGGAAGATCTAGATTACAGCCGGTAGATGAACTTGTATGGTAATTACTTCACAATGGGGGGATTCTAATGAAAAGAAATAATAAAAATAAATAGCAATCAAGATTATATTTGTGAATCTATAATTAAAGGATAACTAGGGTTTTTGTTCCCC